>CM033632.1:7501325-7765813 GCA_019453435.1 Rhinogobius similis
TTTAAATATATTTATCTTCACTGTATTTTAGGTACGTGAACAGTCTAACCTGTCATAGGCGCTTTAATTAAAGTGCCTCTGACAGGTTGAAGTACTCATTTTACTAAAACACAGTTAAGATAATTATATTCAAGATTCTGCTAAAAAGAAAACAATTTTTATCCCAGTTTGGCAGTTTTTTAGGTTTAAATTTTGACTTCCTGGTTGGAAATCATGACATCACACTGGGGAATTCTGTAACTGTTGCCTAGAAACCATGTTGTACACTGGGTCAAAACTCCTCAAATGTCACAGAAATTATTGTTTGACAAATAAAAACATATAGGAACGCCTTTATTTTTGGTGAATTAATGTTTGAAGGATCAGAAAAATGTGTTTCTTGTTTGTAAATGGTCCCTGGTGTGTGTCTCCCTAGTGTGATGTCATCGTGTTTTGGAACTCTGCTCTACTTCCTGTAAAGTTCAACATATTTTTCAACTTTTCTTCACAAACTGACACCCGATTTGTGTAAAACTATCATTTATATTCTCAACAGGTTTTATCCCACCAAATAAAGTCAAAACTAGAAAATCATAAAAACCTGTCACGCGCACTTTAACCTTGATAATTGTAAATAAATGTGTTTCAGGAGAAGGGCTCTGATTCAGAAACGGAGGAGATGCTGGAAAATGAAGAGCCCCAGCCAAGTGTCAGGCCGGTCCGTGCATTTACGCTTAAACACTGTTAAACTCTTGTCTGCTGTGGCGTTCTTTTCACCCGTGTTTGTTTTTGTGGCGCAGAGTAAATTTGCCGGAGCCATGACCAAGCTCAACCCATTCAGAGCCGGACACAAGGTAAACACGGCTCGTCGTGTTACACTCATGTTTAGTTACATTTATCCATGGGAATGAAAGGGAAAAACTGTGTTGTTGTTTTGTTTTTTTGCAGTTCAGTGTTTTTGTTCAGCATCTTTTTGTGTCATGCTAATTCACAGTTGTGCCGTCTCTTGATTTCTAGACAAACACAAAACTAAAAAACAAAGACACGAAAAACACAAAGACCCAAAAACACAAACAAAAACAAAGACGCAAAAAACACAAACAAAAGCAAAGACACAAAAACAAACAAAAACAAAGACACAAAAACGAATAAAAACAAAAACAAAGACACAAAAACAAAGACACAAAAACAAACAAAAACAAAGACGCAAAAAACACAAACAAAAGCAAAGACACAAAAACAAACAAAAGCAAAGACACAAAAACAAACAAAAACAAAGACACAAAAACAAACAAAAACAAAGACACAAAAACAAACAAAAACAAAGACACAAAAACAAACAAAAACAAAGACACAAAAACAAACAAAAACAAAGACACAAAAACAAATAAAAACAAAGACACAAAAATGAATAAAAACAAAGACACAAAGACACAAAAACAAACAAAAACAAAGACACAAAGACAAAGACACAAAAACAAACAAAAAGAAAGACACAAAAACAAACAAAAAGAAAGACACAAAAACAAACAAAAACAAAGACACAAAAAACACAAACAAAAGCAAAGACACAAAAACAAACAAAAACAAAGACACAAAAACGAATAAAAAGAAAGACACAAAAACGAATAAAAAGAAAGACACAAAAACAAACAAAAAGAAAGACACAAAAACAAACAAAGACACAAAAACAAACAAAGACACAAAAACAAACAAAAAGAAAGACACAAAAACAAAGTGTCATAAAATCATTTATGACAGCATACTAACACCTTGGTCCAGATCAATAGACCAGTCAAATGCTAATGAGGTAATCAGCAGTGAGGAGGGAGCAACAGCCAGCTATCAAGATAACAATAGACCTTTAGCCACAGGTGAAACTAGGTGAGGCCAACCATTAATCAACAAGATAGACCAATTAATCAAGTCCCAGGTGACAAACAAACAATTTTCTAACAAAGACAGGAGTGCAGTGACTCCTCCCTGGGGGCAGGACTCCCAGTACTCAGAGTAGCATATAAGCCCGAGTTCCCAGACCAGCTCTCTGATTGTCAATGACTTTTGGATAAAAGTCGAAACGTCTCGATCTTTAAACGGCGTCCGGATGACAACCTCTGAACCCCTTTCTACGATGGACCACACCTGGACGAATGAGGGTTTACATCGACACAAAAACAAACACAAAGAAAGACACAAAAACAAACAAAGACACAAAAACAAACAAAAAGAAAGACACAAAAACAAACAAAAAGAAAGACACAAAAACAAACAAAAAGAAAGACACAAAAACAAAGAAAAACAAAGACACAAAAACAAACAAAGACACAAAAACGAATAAAAACAAAGACACAAAAACAAACAAAAACAAAGACACAAAAACGAATAAAAACAAAGACACAAAAACAAAGACACAAAAACAAACAAAAAGAAAGACACAAAAACGAATAAAAACAAAGACACAAAAACGAATAAAAACAAAGACACAAAAACGAATAAAAACAAAGACACAAAAACGAATAAAAACAAAGACACAAAAACGAATAAAAACAAAGACACAAAAACAAAGACACAAAAACAAAGACACAAAAAACAAACAGACACACACACACACAAAACACACTCAAAAACAAACAAAAACAAAGACACAAAAACAAACAAAAACAAAGACACAAAAACAAAGACACAAAAACAAAGACACAAAAAAACAAAGACACAAAAAACAAACAAAGACACACACACACACACAAAACACACTCAAAAACAAACAAAAACAAAGACACACAAAAACGCACACACACACACACAAAAAACACACACAAAAACAAAGACACAAAAAATACAAACACAAAAACAACACTAATTAGAAAAAAAAAATCCGACTAATATTACAATAGCAAAAACAACAACAAAGCAAAACCAAAAAAACCAAAAAAGTACAGGTTTCTTTGCATGTTCTCCCTGTGTCTGTTGTGAGGATTCATATTATGAGAAATTGGCTTTTTAGAGCTTTTACATCATAAACCTGCAGCAATAAATGGGATCTAGACTGACCAGGTGGAACAGTTCAGATGTCGAGGAGTCACGTTAGACAAAACTTAAATGTTTAGCAAAAACTGCAGCCCAGAGTTTATGCAGAGACATGACAGCGTTCTGAATGTCATCAGTGAGTGGCAAAAACACACGAGTCGATGGTGAGTGATGACATTTTCTCAGATAAAAGCTCAAATCTAATCGTTAACTGGTCTTTACACAAACTACAAAACTTTGAATGTGCAAAAAGAAGAGGTTTTATGACTCAGACGGAGAAGAATGACACAAAAAACACACAGGAAACATGGAAATTGTGTGTTTTTGATTAAAATCTTTGTTCATCTATAAATATTTTCCACCAGGACGTCATAAAACGCCTTCACTTCAGCTTTGTCTGGGTTAAATTTAGTTCAAATCTCTTATTCAAGGGTCTTTCGCGTTTTAAACAACTGATCGATTAATCAAAGGAATAATCGCTAGACTAATCGATTACCAAAATAGTCATTAGTTGCAGCCCTAATTTTGACAGAAGACGACAATGTAAACCTTTAAAGGGCCCATGACAGGTTGGACCACTCGTTTACCTAAAATGCAGTTAAGATAAATATATTTCAAGTTTTGCTAAAATTCTTTACAAATGTTATCCCGGTTTAGCAGTTTTGTAAGTTTTTATTTCACTTCCTGGTTGTAAATAATGACATCACACTAGGTAATTACCATAGCAACCACACTGTAAACTGGGCTAAAACTCTTCTAATGTCATCAATTCTTTTACCTGACAAATAAAAATATATCTGAACTTATTTATTTAGTTGAATTAAAGTTTAAATGGTCAAAAAAGTAGTTTATTTTGTGTCAGTCATGTATAAAGTTTGTCTCCCCAGTGTGATGTCATCAGTTTGTTTACTTCCTGTAATTTTCAACGTATTTTTCAACTTTTATCTACAAACAGCGACCTGATTGGTGTAAAACTATTATACATATTTATAACAAGTATTAATACACTGAATAAAGTCAAAATTAGAAAATCATAAAAACCTGTCATACGCACTTTAACTTTAACGTTTATTTAGTTGTCTATTTATTTTTTCAGTCTGAGAAGTCCTACGATATGAGCGATGAGGAACAAAAAGAAGAAAACGACAAACCCAACGCGCACAAACGGGTATTTTTATATTTACTCACTGCTGTTTTGATTGTTTTGTTTATTGGTTTAAATGGTTGAGTCTGTTGTGAATGACTGTTCAATTCTAAGATTATTGGTCTGGGCTGCAGTTGGACCTTGTTCTTCAGACGTTTGTGTTGTTGTTTTACTTAATTAGACTCAGTAGAGCGTAAAGGGACGTTGTATGTGTCTCTTTCTGCAGGTTTAGGCTCTGGACACAGGGTCAGTTGTGATCATTGTGTTATTACACGATTTGATGCGTTTTCTTCAAGCTGCGCCCTTGGACTGTAGTCGTTTAGTCGATTAATCAATTAATCGGTCGATGATATTTTAGTCGACCAACATTTTTATTCGTTTATTTCTATTAAAAGGATTTATGTGACAAAAACAGTGAAAAAGTGAAGATACGGAGTGTGTTAGCTAAAGATTTTGGAGTGAAAGTTTAAGATAAGATAAGATAAGATAAGAGATCCTTTATTTGTCCCACAATGGGGGAAATTCCACTGTTGCAACACACAGTTTAGGACAGGAATGAAATAAATAGGCGCATGCAATAAAAATAGGATAAATAAACATGGTAATAAAAATACAATATAAAGTATAAAGTGCACACTCTTATTTACTGTAAAATGGCAAATAAAGTGGCTTAAGTGTATTGTTATATACAGTAAGTGACTATGGTGAGGTAAAAGTGTATTAATAGTATGTTAAATTATATTGCACATGATTATCACAGGTGACTGACACATGTTACAGTATTGCACATGATTATAGCAGGTGACTGGCACATGTTACAGTATTGCACATGATTATAGCAGGTGACTGACACATGTTCAGGGCTAACAGTGTTCATTGTAAAGTCTGATAGCAGCAGGAAGGAAAGACCTGTGACCTGCGTTTAATCTAATTTATCTAAATCTAACATAACTTGAACATATAAATACACTGTTTCCTAGTACTTTTCTGTATAAATTGTTATTTTTTTGCATAAACTCTAGTGCAGTTGTGGTTTGGTGCAGTCTGGGTCAGATACTGAGACATAGTTTTGCCACACCCCCTTTTCAGTCGATTAATCGGTCGATGGGGCAGGTCTTTAGTCGACCAAGAGTTTCTTTAGTCGACCACAGCCGTACTGCGCCCAGATACTTTGAAACAAGTGCTGAAGTTGCTATAGTTTCTATATTTGAGACAAACCTAATTTTGATCACATTTATTCTTGGTATATTAACTGTTTTTATGATAAACACTCCATAAATACATTTGAACCATTGACAAATGTTAGGAAATGGAGCAGAGCTGAGTACAGTCTGACTTAAAGTGCCTCTGACAGGTTAGACCACTCATGTGACTAAAACACAGGTAAGATAAATATATTTAAAGTTTTGCTAAAAATAATTATACATTTAATCATTTTAAGCAATTTTTTTAGTTTTGTAATATCACTTCCTGGTTGTAAATGATGACATCACACTAGGAAATTACTTTGAACGCTGGGCTGAAACTCGGCTAATGAGAGAGATTTTTTTGTCCGTCAAATCAAAATACACGTGAACACCTTTTGTAACTGTTGACAGTGTTTGCTGCAGTTCATTTGTTTCGTCACTAGATGGCGCTTGTGTGTTTGGAATATACACGAGAAAGCATATTTGGTTCGTTTCTTTTTTGTACATTTTTTAGATTCATTTTTCTTATTTATGTGGCATTTGTAAGGCTATAAGAGCAATATTTAATTTTAAGTGAAATTGAAAAAGGGTTTAGTTTTAAGTCTAGTTTTTAATGTCGCTAATGCTATTTCCTGTCTTCCGGTTTTACTATAAGTCAGAAGTTGAAGTCGGACCGACAGTGCCAATTAAAGAAGTAATTAACAAAGTAAATTTAAAGTTTCAGTTCACCGGTTTGTTTACTAGCAGGCCAAAGTGGTATGTATATGTTTGTTGTGTATATTTTATGTGAATGTATATGTAATATGAGTTAAGCTAATGTTGTGTTTGTTTGCTAGTTCTACGGTGTGAGCTGTAAAGAAGTTTTAAAGCATAAAGACTACAGTAAACATCAGTTAAAAAGAACTCTCGTGTCTCTCGTGTTTGTGGACAAGCCGGCATAGTAGAACACTACACTGCCCCGGAGAAGGCAACGAGACGGTCGGGACCGAAGCTACTAGCAAGATGCTACACGTGCAAAAGAGCTACCACGTACTCAAGTAAAGCATCGCACAAGTCAAGATAAAGTAACCAAGTGAAAGCTAAGCAAGCAAGCACTCAAGTTTGTGTCTTGGAAGTAGCACAAGCACTTGTAAACAGCATCTTAGTCCAAAAGATAAGAAGCTAAAAAGACAAATAAACAAATGCGCAATCTGCATAAGGAAGATACAAGCTGTAATTCACAGTTAAAATGGCAGATGAAGATAAGGGTACAATACAGCCCACTAAAGAAGACAGTGCAGAGCACGATGCACAATATGATAGTGAGGAGCAGACAGACGGAGAAGAAACTCCAGAGTTCTCACTATCAACTGATAACACACATCCTGAAGGTCTTCGCAAGAGTCAGCGAATACGTACGCTCACCGAAAAGGGAAAATCGCTACAAGAAGCTAAGTTAAGTGAACTAATAAAAGAATTTGAACATCTGTACAAGAAATGGAAGTACCACATAAACTGTTTCAGAAGATTTATAAAAGGTAAAGACACTGAAATAATCACCGAAGCTGTGAGTACTATAGATACATTTCAGACAGACATCTGCAAAATATATGATGAGATAAGAAAGATTGAAAGTCCTGGCATGGAAATAAGAAGAAAATGTGATGTGTGCTGCGCTATTAGTCAAGCAGCTAAAGTCAAGGTGCAGCTTCTTCTTAATGAAGATGGCAATCCAGAAGATGTTCCATGGCCAGATTCAGAGTCAGTGTTTGAAAATAGTTCATGCAGTGTCTCTTCAGGGCTTACCTACAAATCTAAAGCTTCGTCCAGTGTGACAAAACAGTCGTCCATAGACACAATTCAACGAAGACAAGAAGCTGCAGCTGAAGTGGCAGCCTCAGAAGAAGTCATTAAAATAATGAAAACACAACATCAGTGTGAAGAAGAAATAAGAGAACTTGAAGTAGAGGATGCAAAGAAAAGAGCTCAGTTTCTCACAGAGAGCACAACAATCAAAACAAGGTTGGAGGAAAAGAGAAAAGAAGTGGAGCTACTAAAGGAGATGCAAAGGCATAATGCAGCACAAGCAAGGTTAAAGGTGTATGCTGAAAGTCTCAACAGTGAGGATGAAGACAAGTCTGCTTTGCACTCACAATTAAAGAATAGAGCTAGTTCCCTCTTATTGCCAAGTTTTCCAAATGTTTATTCCAAACCATTCTTTCCTTCTAAAGTTGTGGCTCCCACAAGTTACCAAGTGCCTCTTCAAGCATCTGTTACTCAAACTGCAGCTCCCTCTACAGGACAAGTAGCCTCCATTGATCTGGTAAAAACACTCACTGAAGCTATCACTGCTAACAGAATTCCGATCCCAGAGCCTGTAGTCTTCACTGGTGATCCATTGCAGTATAATGATTGGAAGCTGTCTTTTCAGACATTAGTTGACCGTAAAAACCTACCAATACAAGAAAAGCTGTTCTTTTTGAGAAAGTATGTTGGAGGTTCAGCAAAGAAAGCAATCGAAGGTCACTTTCTAGTTGGAACTGACGCAGCATATCTTGCAGCCTGGGAAATCCTTGAAGACAGATTTGGAAATCCATTCATAATAGGCAAGTCATATCGTGACAAGATACAGCTGTGGCCAAAAATCACCAAAGACTGCAAAGATCTACGTGAGTTTGCAGACTTCTTAAACAGCGTTGAGTCAGCAATGCCCTATGTACAAGGTTTGCAAGTATTAAATGACTGTGTTGAAAATATGCGAATTGCAGCAAAGCTACCAGATTGGCTAAGTGCACGTTGGAACAGAACAGTGACTGAGTTTCAAGATGAATACAAAATGTTTCCTGACTTCAGCCATTTTGTCAGATTTCTGAACAAAGAAGCAAGAATTGCCTGCAATCCCATCACCTCACTGCAAGCAATAAAACCCTTCGATCAAGATCACAAGCATTTCATCAAAGACAAGCCAAAAAGAAGCCACGCTCTTAATATCAAAACAATGAGTACAAGCACAAATGATAGGGCAAGTATTGCATGTCTCTTCTGTAAGAAGCCTGGTCACGCACTTCACAAATGTAGAAAGATAATGGAAAAGGCAGTGGAAGAGAGGGTAAAGTTTGTACAGTCAGAGAAGCTGTGCTTTGGCTGTCTCAAGTCCGGCCATAACTCCAAGAACTGCACTTCCAGAAGTGTGTGTGATAAATGCCAAAAGGCACACCCAACATGTCTACACCAAGACAGAGAGAAAAGCGACAAAGAACAAAAACTAAAGACAGACCAAGAACATCCAAAGACAACTCCAAGAGACAGAAAATGTGTCAAACTCACAAGAACAGGAATCCAAATAGAGTTGTACAACAAAGGACACAAGGTTGTACCTCCTCAGTCATTCCAGTGTATATATCCACTGTAAGTAACCCTGATAAAGAGAAGCTGGTGTATGCCTTGCTCGACACCCAAAGCGACACCACTTTCATCTTGAAAGACACAGCTGAGTCACTCAGTACAACGTCTGAACCAGTCAAGCTCAAGATTTCCACAATAACATCCAAAACAAAGATTGTATCTAGCCACAAGTTAAAAAATTTACAAGTAAGAGGCATCAACTCAGAAACAAGAATCAAGTTGCCAACAACCTACACCAGAGACTATATACCTGCCAACAGATCTCATATTCCTACAAGTGAGACGGCAGAGAACTGGTTTCATCTCAAGCATTTATCAAAAGAAATGGCCCCTAAACTTGATTGTGAGGTAGGACTACTCATAGGTTATAACTGTCCTCAGGCTCTACTCCCTTTAGAGGTGGTCAGTGGTGAAAGAGACCAACCATTTGCCCAAAGGTCTTTGCTTGGTTGGAGCATCATTGGTTACAGTCATGCTGAAAGCGACTATGAAGATGAGATCGGAGTAAGCCATTGTTTTATTGTGAAGCAAGTCTTGCCATCTGTTCAGTCATTGCAAGAGATCAGAGCGGAAGTCCACTTTGTAAGCAGAAACAAGGTTAAAGAAGTGATTACTCCTGCAGAGATAATCAAGGTGCTGGAAATGGACTTTGTTGAAAGCACAACCAAAGAAGAATCAATGTCACAAGAGGATTTGATGTTTCTGTCCAAAGTAAAGGAAGGCATAAAGCAAAAGACAGATGGACATTTTGAAATGCCATTACCCTTTAAAGAAGAAAGACCCAACTTACCTAACAATAAACTTTGTGCAGAACACAGGCTTAAGTGCTTAGAAAGACGTTTAAGAAAGGATGAGCGCTACTACAAAGACTATGTGGCATTCATGCAAGACATAATAAAAGGAGGTGACGCTGAGAAAGTGCCAGAGGATGAGATAAACAAACAACCAGCCTGGTATATTCCTCACCACGGCATATACCATCCTCAAAAGCCAAATAGGATCAGAGTTGTTTTCGACGGCTCAGCAAAGTTCCAAGATACATCTCTAAATGAGCATCTCCTGACAGGACCGGACCTCACGAACACCCTGATAGGAGTTCTGTGTCGCTTCAGGAAAGGACATGTTGCAATCATGTGCGACATCGAGCGCATGTTCCACCAATTTCATGTTGCTCCACAAGATCAAGATTACCTCCGTTTCCTATGGTGGGAGGACGGCAACATCGAACAATCACCATCAGTGTTTTGGATGAAAGTCCACTTGTTTGGCGCAGCCTCCTCACCTGGATGCGCAATCTTTGGGCTGAAGCATTTAGCCACTCAAGGTGAGAGCAAGTACAGTCAAGCTGCTGTAAAGTTTATACAACGCAACTTCTACGTCGATGATGGTTTGGCTTCTGTCAACTCAGAGCAAGAAGCCATTCAACTCGTAAGAGAAGCCAGAGAACTTTGTGCCACGGGAAAGTTACATCTGCACAAGTTTATCAGCAACAGCAAAGAAGTGATTACCACAATCCCTAAAGAAGAATGTGCAGCAGGAGCTACTGACCTGGACCTGGCGTTAGGAGAACCGAAGATGGAGCGGGCCTTAGGAGTCCAGTGGTGCGTAGTGTCTGACACGTTTCGCTTCAGAGTTATTGTAAAGAATAATCCCTTCACTAGAAGAGGAGTGCTCTCCACAGTGGCGTCTATATTTGACCCACTCGGATTTGTTGCCCCATTCATTTTAGTCGGCAAAAGAATCCTTCAAAGAATGTGTCAGGACAAACTAGATTGGGACGAGCAGCTCCCACAAGATCTCAAACCGCAATGGGAGGCATGGCTAAGAGACCTCCAGAATCTGTCCACCATAAAGATACCACGTTGTTATGTCCCATCGCAGTTCAAACAAATCCAGCAGTATGAGTTACACAGTTTTTCTGATGCTAGTGTATCCGGCTACGGAGTGTGCTCATATCTCAGAACTGTGTCCAAGTCAGGGGAAGTGCAGTGCACCCTTGTCATGGGGAAGGCCAGAGTTGCTCCCACAAAGGTGACAACCATCCCAAGATTAGAGCTCTCAGCCGCAGTAGTTGCTGCCAAAACCGCAAACTTCCTGAAAGGAGAGTTAGAAATCCAAGATCTACAAGAATACTACTGGACCGATTCCAAAGTTGTCCTTGGTTACATTAACAATGATGCAAGACGATTCCATGTCTTTGTAGCCAATAGAATCCAGCGAATCAGATCAAGCACAGAACCAAGTCAATGGCGATATGTTGCCTCAGAACAAAATCCCGCAGATCATGCATCGCGTGGAGTTATGACAAAGGAACTAGTGGAGTCCAACTGGTTCACAGGTCCGAGTTTCTTATGGCAAAAGGAACTGCCTAAGGAAGAGGTTAAAGTGAAAGAGATTAGTTCTGAAGATCCTGAACTCAAAGCCACACACGTTTTCACAGTCAAAGCAAGAGAAGAAAATACTATTGTTGATCACCTGCTGAAGTTTTCTGACTGGAAGCGAGTTGTGAAAGCAATAGCAAGATTAAAGCGACGTGTAAAGTATGCAAAGAACCCTAAGGAAATGTCTATTGAAAGTAGCACGCTGGAAGAAAGAAAAGAAGCAGAAGAGTTCATTATACGCACAGTACAAGAGGAAGCATTCAGTGAGGAAATCAAGTCTCTAAAAGAAAGGGAAGAAGTCAAGTTTTCTCACTTCAGGCTTCATCAGTTAAGTCCTTTCCTAGATGATCACAATATCCTGAGAGTGGGAGGAAGACTGACAAGAGCGTCTCTCCATCCACACGTCAAACATCCAGCTATACTTCCAAAGGAGCATCACGTATCACGTCTGCTTATCAAGCACTTTCACGAGAAGATTCATCATCAGGGACGAGGGATGACAACCAATGAAATACGCGCCAATGGCATTTGGATTGTTGGTTGTAGTAGTGAAGTGTCATCATTCATATACAAGTGTGTGAAATGCAGAAAATACAGAAAGAGTGGTCAAGAACAGAAGATGTCCGACCTGCCATCAGAAAGAATGGAAGCTACCCCTCCATTTGCATACAGTGGTATGGATTGCTTCGGGCCATTCTATGTAAAGGAAGGAAGGAAGCAGATAAAGAGGTATGGACTCTTGTTTACATGCATGTGTTCGAGAGCTATACACATCGAAGTCTTAGATGATCTCAGCACAGATTGTTTCCTAAATGCACTTCGTTGTTTCATCGCTATACGTGGCAACGTCAGTCAGCTGCATTGTGATCAAGGCACTAACTTTGTCGGTGCAAAGAACGAGTTCCTAACCTTGACTCAAGCTACTAAAGACAATGCGAAAGAGCTGGGTATCAGTTTCATATTCAATCCACCTGCTTCCAGTCACATGGGAGGTGTCTGGGAGAGACAGATACGGACAATAAGGAATGTTTTAAAATCTATCCTCGATCAATCTGCTTCAAGATTGGACACTTCATCATTGAGAACATTCATGTATGAGACCATGACCATAGTGAATAGTCGACCGCTAACTGTAGAGTGTCTCAATGACCCTGTAGGACCAGAGCCTCTGACACCCAACCACATTTTAACTATGAAGTCCACAGTAGTCTCATCACCACCTGGAGAATTTGTCAAGGAAGATCTCTACCTCCAAAAAAGATGGAAAAGAGTGCAGTATTTGACAAATGTATTTTGGTCCAGATGGAGGAAAGAATATCTGTTGAACCTGCAACAGAGAACTAAGTGGAATAAGACCAGGAGAAACACCCAGATAAATGACATTGTTCTACTACAAGATGATTGCGTTCCGAGAAACCAGTGGAAACTCGCTAGAGTCGTAGAAGTCACCCCAGGAGCCGACGGCAAGGTCAGAAAGGTCAAGCTTCTTCTAAGTGACTCTTCTCAAGACCGTAAAGGAACACGTACAACTAAGACTATTTTAGAGAGACCAATTCATAAGACTATTCTCTTACTTGAAGCCGAGTAATGTACGTTAATGCTAAGTTAATTCTTGTGTTCTTCTATTTAGTATCACACATACTGCTAGTAGTGTGATGGTGGGAGTGTAACTGTTGACAGTGTTTGCTGCAGTTCATTTGTTTCGTCACTAGATGGCGCTTGTGTGTTTGGAATTATGCTTAACCTTTGGATGGAATGAGTCTCCCCAGTGTGATATCATCAGTTTTTTACTTCCTGTAATTTTAAGTAGATTTTTAAACTTTTCTCCACAAACCATGGCATGACTGGTGTAAAACAATATTTTTTATGTTCAATATGTATTAAGACACCAAATAAAATCAAAATTATAAAATCGTTCAAACCTGTCATAAGATGTAAAAGGGCTGACTTTGATGATAATGTGCTAAAACAATCACTTTTGTTTTTCTTTCTAAGAATAGACTGAAATAGTCAAACTCTGATATAACTGGGATGTCAAAATCATGACTAGTCGACTGTGTGAATGTTTTCAAGTAGAAATAAGGCATGTTATGTGTAAAAATGGCCATAACTGCACATATTTGGGACGTTTAAATCTACAAAATGGACAGAACCAGATTTCAATTTCTTAGTTAATTTTGTCACATATTAGTTGCAAAAAATGCACAGAGGGGATTTGGGATTTCTTATTCAGTTTTTGAGTAAACTAGATATGACTGAAAATTGTCGTAAAAATTCAAATTTTGTCAATTTTTTTATTTTACTTAAAACATTAATAATTAAGTTGTAGAATAAGATATATCTGTTTGTTTCATCTAAATCTTGTTGAGTCCAGATTGTACAGTTTGGAGATACTTTAAGGCTTGTGTGTTTTTGATTAAAATCTTTGTTAATCTGTGTTTTTGATTAAAATCTTTGTTAATCTGTGTTTTTGATTAAAATCTTTGTTAATCTGTCTCTGTGGGAGAAAAATGCATTTTAAGAAAACTGACTTTTGAAGTTAAAATGTCCCAAACAAATCTATAGATGAAGTGGATTAAATTAAGTAACAAAACATCTTTAGGAGCAGATTGGTCAATTATGTTGTTTCCACATGAAAAAGCCGATATGTTGAAAGAGCAAACTGACCAAAGACAAAAAAAGCCTGTAGTGTCTCGCCTTAATCACAATTATTTTGTCTATGATAATCGTGACACAAAATTTCAATATTGTCCCATGTCTGATACACATTTACAAGTTTGTGACGGTTTTGGATGCGAAAAAACACTGAAATAACCTGCGAGTTTACCTTGAAGGTGCTTGAAAAGTGCTTGAATTCTATCTTTGAAAAGGAGAACGCACCCTGGGTTAAACTTTCGGCTCATATTCAAAATTCCTGAACTCTTCTGTAGCTTTGTAATGTTTGTTTGTGTCAGAACGCTGTAGTCGGAGCCATGAACAAACTAAACCCGTTCAGATCCAGTCAACACCATCAAGTAAAGTCCAAATGTTTATCTGTCAAACTGGTGACGGTTCATTCATAGAGCAGCGTTTGTACATGGGGTTCAACATTATTCATCAAAAAACAACAGCTACACGCATTTATGGACACAATTCATGATTAAACAGACTTATAATACCAAAAATGTGTCTTTAAATGTTGTAATTGTTGTTTTTGACTGAAATACTGAGCATTTCTTTGAGGATTCTGTGGATATTTTCAGAGAATGTGGTAAATGTTCCCTATAGACCCTTTAATTTCTTATAAACGACTTGAACTGCACTCAAAACATATAAAGCTAACTCTAAAACTTGGATCTAGTCTGTCAACAGAGGATAGTTTTGTCTGAAATGACTTCTACAGTAACACAGTTTGTGCTTTCACTTATTGAATCTGAAAAAAACGTAACATTTCAGCAGTTTTTAATGTGTTTATTGGATTTATGTTTGATGCATGATACATTGATTTAATACAGTTTCAATTACAAGAGTTAAAGGGTCTATATCATTCTGTTTAAAACATTATTATTTCACAATTTAAAGGGGCTATAATATGAAAAATTCACTTTGTTGAAGATTTTATTGTAGTTTATAGTGGTTTTCTCATCAAAAACATATCTAGCGTTGTGTTTTGTTTCATCTATGCACGTTTAAGTAACTCCACTCTCTCACATTTTGACTTTTTGAGACCAAAAAAACACCAAGAAACAAATGGATACTGCAATATTTTGTGACTGATTAATTCCAAGCATCCTAATTATTCTTTGCAATGTGTTTAAATCAGTATTTTTCACAACTTTCAGAAGCTAGAGTGGTCACGGTAATGCTAACAACAGCTAGCATGCTAACAGCTTCTCTGGTTTAACTGAAAATCCTTTATAATGTTTGATGATTATGATGTTAAACTGTCTAATTGACCAAACAATAATAAATCGTGATAATAATTTGATGCAGACAGCACACAGCGGTCTCATTTTGACTCTTTACGATATATCTCAAAGCAAATTTACTTAATTAGCCTACTTTTTTTTTTTAAAGGTACAGCCCCTTTAAACATGCTTGAATGAAACAAAACACATCTCCAGGTATATTTTCATTCAGACGCTTTATTATGACATGCTTAAAATCTCTAAAAAGTTGTATTTTGTTGTTCTAATTACGTAATTGAACCAAAAATATTTATAAATAAAAGTATAATACAGCCCCTTTAAATAATCCAAGTGGTGGAAATTTGACAAAAGGGTTTGAAAATGAGACTGTATTTCTTTAAGAGTTGTTCCTTTTTTTATTTCCTTGATTTAGAAAGAGGCTGAAGACCAAGAAACGAAACAAAACAATGAAAACTGTGAGGAAGAGAAACACAGAATGGTTGGTCTTTTTTAGTTTTCAGGTGTTTGTTGCAGGTGTTTGCTTCGTCATCTCTGAAATTCATGCTTATTGTCTGTTTTTTCAAATGTGTAGGTCAGAAATAAAGTGTCGCACTTTGAGCAAAGGGACAGAAGTGAAACTATCCTGGAGCCGAATCGAACGAGTCGAGCCAAAGACGAGGTCTGTAGTTTTAACTTTTATCTATTCTCTGATTAAATGTGTTTTTGTAATCTAAAGCTCGGAAGATACAGATTATTTTTGACGCAGCTGCTTTCCAAATTCAACAATTGTGAATGTTTCAGTTGTTATTCCTTCTGGTTAATATGGAAGCCCATTTCTGCCACCAAATAAAAAATGAAAATCTTACAAAAAGCCTTGATTTCAAGTTTAAATTTTAGAGTTAAAAGCAAGACGTTTTAGTTTAAACGTTAGAATTTTGATTGTAAACGTAAGAATTGTAAGTAAATTTCAAAGTTTAGATGTATAAACTTGACAATTTAGGCAAGGCAAGGCAAGGCAAGTTTATTTGTAGAGCACAATTCGTACACAGGGCAATTCAAAGTGCTTTACATAAACAGGAAAAGTTGCATTAAAATCATAAAAACACAAAAAGACACACAGAATCATTTTAAAATCATTTTAAAATAAAGTGCTTTAAAAGAGAAGAGTGCAGATAGATCTTTCAGTCGTATGCACGTCTAAAGAGAACTGTTTTTAGCCTGGATTTAAACATTGTCAGAGTGGAGGCCTGTCTCACATCTTCAGGGAGACTGTTCCAGATTTTAGCTGCAAAAAACTGAAATGCTGATTCCCCATGTTTAGTCCTGACTCTAGGCACCTGCAGGAGGCCGGTCCCTGAGGTCCTCAGAGTACGAGATGGTTCATATGGCACTAACATGTCAGAGATGTACTTTGGTGCTTGGCCGTGGAGAGACTTGAACACAAGCAGAGCTGCTTTAAAGTCAATTCTCTGAGCCACAGGAAGCCAGTGCAGAGACCTGAGCACAGGACTAATGTGATCGTACTTCCTGGTTCTTGTCAGGACTCGAGCAGCAGCGTTCTGGATGTACTGCAGCTGTTTTACAGCTCGTCTGGAGAGGCCAGTGAACAGGCCGTTGCAGTAGTCTAACCTACTGGAGACAAATGCATGGATAAGTCTCTCCAAGTCTGGTTTAGACACTATACCTTTAATTTTGGCAATGTTTTTTAGGTGGTAAAAGGCTGTTGATGTTATTGATCTGATGTGGCTGTTAAAGTTCAGGTCTGAGTCCATTATTACCCCCAGATTTCTAACTTGATTTGTTGGTTTTAGAGCTAGTGACTGGAGGTGACTGCTGACACTTTCTCTCTGTTTCTGCGGCCCAAAGACGATGATTTCAGTCTTGTCTGAGTTTAGCTGAAGAAAATTGTTTTGCATCCACACGCTGATCTGTTGGATGCAGTGACAGAGTGAATCCACTGGTCCATATTCACCTGCCGTCAGTGAGACATAGATCTGAGTGTCGTCATGCGTAGTTGTGATAAGACACATTTGTGCTGAGTATTAACTGACCTAAGGGCAGCATATAGAGGTTGAACAGAAGGGGTCCCAGGATTGACCCTTGGGGCACCCCACAGGTCAAGCTCACGTGGTCTGAGACACAGTTACCAATCTCAACAAAGTACTCTCTGTCCTCAAGGTAGGACTTCAACCAATTTAGGGCGGTGCCAGTGATGCCCACCCAGTCCTCTAGTCTCTGTAGGAGGATCCCATGATCGACAGTGTCAAAAGCAGCGCTCAGATCTAACAGAATTAAGACTGAGGCTTTGCCCGCGTCAGTGTTCAGGCGGATGTCATTTGTCACCTTGATAAGAGCAGTCTCAGTGCTGTGATGGGGTCTAAAACCTGACTGGAAAACATCAAATGAGTTGTTTATTAAGAGGAAGTCAGTGAGCTGTTGGTAAACAACCTTTTCGAGGACTTTGCCTAAAAATGGCAGATTTGAGATGGGCCGATAATTTTTCAGTACTGAGGCATCAAGACTGCTCTTCTTTAGGAGAGGCTTAATGACCGCAGTTTTCAAGGCCCTTGGGAATGTTCCAGATTGAAGCGACATGTTAACTATGTGAGTGAGTGGTGTTAACAATTTAGACTTTTAAACAAAACTTTCAGACTTTGAAACTTAAAATTGTGTATTTTAAACTTTAAATTCAGACTTTACACTTGACATTTTGAATTTTAAACTAAACTTTTTGATTTTTAAAGAAAAGATTTTGACTTTTACATTTAATTTTGACTTTTGAACTTGAAATTTTTACTTTTAATACAAAAGATGCTGACTTTTAAACTAAAAATGTTGATTTTTAAACTAAAGATTTTGGCTTTTAAACTCAAAATTCTGACTTCCTGTGGCGCTTTTATTATTTCGATTTATGGCCAAAATGAGCCTCCATAGGTCAATCTTTTATTTTGTTGATATATTATTCCTTTTCATCTACATTTGATTGCATCTTTCCTTTATCTCTACACTTTATTTACAGTTGTCATAAAAAGCGATCTTCTCCACTGTTTTAATCTTTGCACTGTAAACATGTCTTAATATCTCATGTATGACTCTAGTGTCCTGCCCCTTTAAGAGAAACACGACCCTAGTTTAAGATTTGACTGTGAGTTTGACTTCAAGGTGAACAAGGAAATGGGTTCAAAAGAGAAGAGACCCCAGTCTGCAGAAACTCCAGTGGTTCCTCCGAGACCCACAAAAGAGGTACAGCAAAAGACCGTCCCAAACCTGCATATCGTTAGATTGTGATACATGTTTGTCTTAAAAATAATCATGTGCTTTGACCTTTAGGAAATGGACAAAGCTAAAAAGACCAGTGAGGTATGTAAACGTGACTTATACATTGCAAGAAACTATATTTAGAAAGAGTAAAAACGCTAAAATACTTAACAATTTCACACTTTGATGAATATATTTATGATTTTTCCTCAATATTTCTTAAGTATTATCATTCACCGTCCTCATATTTAAGATAAACATGTTCAAATCAGTTCTAATGTTGACTTTTTCACAATTAGCAAAACATTTTTACATGTGGTTTATGTTTACATTTTGTGTTTTGGTTCTCGAGCCAGTTATCTAATCAGAGAGTGCTCTTTACTTTGGGTTGCCAGATCCTGCAGTTTGTAATAAACCAAAAGATAAAGAAAAAAAAGAGATTAGAAAACCATTATTTAACACACAATGGAGAAGTTCAAGAAGAGAAGGAGAGCAAACACATGCAATCATTCAAATATAATATACTGAAATCTGACCAGAACCAGAATTTAAGAAATATTAAAGTTAAAGGGGACATATTACACAAATAAATTCTGACTTTAAAGTTGACATTTTGCCTTTTAAACTAAAAATGTTGATTTTTAAAGAAAATATTCTGACTTTTAGACCTGACAGTTTGCTTTTTAATACAAAAATGGGGAAATTCCAGCAGCTGGAGAGTAAGAATATGTTACCAAAAATAAAATATACTGAAATCTAACTAAAATATGAGAACAATTTTGAGTAAATTTAATCAGACGTATTATGTAAAATCTACTCAAATGAGCTTTTAACCTTTTCTCCTTATCTTTATTTTACTAAAAGTTGTATTTTGATTGATTCTTGCATGTTTGAGTTAATCCTGTTTAGTTTTGTCCTACGACTGAGGCACGAGTGTTCAGAAAAGTCCTGTTTTCACCTACCACCTATCCCACATTGTAATTATTTCGAAAAATTAAGACTCTAAATGACTCTAAAATGTCACGTAGCCCCTTTTCAAAAATAAAAACATGCAAATGACAATCCAAAGAGGCGGGGCTTATCAGTTCTGCAGCTTTGAACAGGAAGTCAATGAATCTGTTTCTTTTAATAAGCTGGTTTAGATAAATAGTTCAGTTTACAATGAACAAAATGTAAACTGATGATCCTCTTTTGTTATACTTCAACACTCTGCACCTGGAAAAAAGCATGATACGTCTCCTTTAAGTTACAAGAAGGTGTATTGATATTAAAATTAAATAAATAAATGCGTCCTCAGTGTATGAAATGTCTTGCTAATTGCATTTATCCTTCAGTTATGATTGTATTGCAGTTTTTTAATCCAGTTGAAGCTAATTTTACAGTGATTATCTCCAAAATAGACTTATAATCGGTTTATTGCCATTGTCAGCGATCAAAATTCACAAACATAGGAACTTGCTTCGGCGTAAGATGCAACATAAAACAATGAACAAAATATTAGCAAAATATAAAAAAAAGGGCATGGATCAAATTAAAAAAATAAAATAGAATAGACTTAGACTATACACAGAAATAGCATCCTGGACCTGTCTTTTTGAGTTAAACCGTTTACTCCTTGGACACGTCACTCTATTAGAGCAGCTTTCTGACACAATAATTACCGTGTCTGTGGGGAAAAACACACATGGGACTGTCTTTGTCGTTCTGTTGCTAATGACGACAGGTGGAGAGCTCTTTACTTCCCTCAGTTTTAGCGTCTGTCATGGAACTGTAGGGTTGCTGGTTCGATTCCAGCCTGAGCACATACGGTTGTTGTGTCCTGGGCGTTTATTAGAGAACCGAACAGTTTTGCCTTAAAGGAGTTTGAGGAATAAAGTTTACTAAAGAATTCTGAGGAAAATGTTGAAATTGGGGCTGAACAACTTTTTTCTTCCTTATATTGCTCAATCTTTATTTCCAATTGAATTTTCCTTTTCAAAAACAAAATTAAATGGCTTTCGATAGTGATTGAATGAACTAAAACAAAATAAATGGTCAAAATTCTTCCTCTAAAGTTTGAATTCTGCTCCAAACCTCATGCTTTTAGTGACTGTGATAGGTTTGATTAAAAAACAAACAAAAAAACAAGCTGATTATTGACGAATAGACATGACTGAATCTCAATCTCGATGAATTTGAGTTATTGCCTGGGCCTGGTTTAAAGTGCGTATGACGGGTTTTTACGATTTTCTAATTTTGACTTTATTCCATGTATTAATATCTCTTGTAAGTATAAATTATAGTTTTACACCAATCAGTTCGCTCTTTGTGGAGAAAAGTGGAAAAATCTGTTGAAAATTACAGGAAGTAAACGAATCGATGACATCACACTGGGGAGACAAAGGTTATGCATAATTTACACAAAATAAACTACTTTTTTGACTCTTTAACCATCAATTCAACAAAATAAAGGTGTTCACATGTGTTTCTCTTTGTCAAATGAACAGAATCTGTGACATTAGGTGAGTTTTGGCCAATGGACAGTGTGGTTGCTATGGAAATTTCCTAGTGTGATGTCATCATTTACAACCAGGAAGTAAAATTTAAAACCTAAAAAATAGCTAAACTGGGGTAAAATTTGTTAATATTTTAGTCGAAATTTGAATATATTTATCTTAACTGCATTTTAGTTAAACGTCTATTTTAACCTGTCATAGGCCCTTTAAATTGTTTTCCATCTGGTTTAAAAAGCTGAAAAACTGGATCGTTGTTGCAACCTCAGACATAGAGGTGTATTAACAAATAGAAATTGAAAATGAAACAATAAATTAGTGTCAAAGTTTAATCTGGATGGAGCATGGAGGTTTAACTAAAGTCGCAGTATAATTTTGTGTGTAGGCAAGCTTGGTGTCTTATTTATCTGGTCTGTCACACTTGTAAATCATTTTTCTTTTTTCTTTTTCAACAGAATCCTGAAGAAAATGCGGCAAAACACGGCAGACTTTACCCATCTTTGGTAAGAATTTTTTTTTTTTTTTTTTTTTTGCCAACAAACATCTTTCACAACTTTATTCATATTCAGTGCAACTCTAATAACACACAGAAAGTTTCAGACACTTAGAGGCTATGTTTCAGTTGCAAAAATATTCTTTGGAGTCTATTTTATTTGACCTATAACTAATCATAAATGCTAATCTTTTATTAGTATTTCATGCACAGTTCATTTGAGCGGTTTTAAAGTCTATATGACAGGTCAGACTACACCCATTTGTCCCCAGTTTGACAGTTTTCATAAAGTTTATAATGTCACTTCCTGGTTGAACATGGGCAGTAATGACATAGACGGAGGCGATTTCACAACTGTTACCTAGCAACCGTTTTGAAAACAAGGGCCAATCGTATGGCCATCCATATAAATAACTCAATAGTTATGATTTGAGAAATAATAATACCTGAAAACAACTTTATTTTGTTTATTGACTGTTTAAAGTGCCAGAAAAATGTGTCAGTCATAGAGCTGTGATCCTTCAGTCGTTTAGTCGATTAATCAGTCAATGGTGTCTTAGTCGTCTCAGATTTTCATAGTTGACTAATAATTTTGTTTAGGTTAAAGGGATTTGTATGGCAAAAACAGCAAAAACTAGAAGATAGAGTGAGTTTGCTGAAGATTTTAACATTTCAATACACTTTTTCCTAGTATACTTTTCTTCAAAATTAGTTGTTTTTGCATGAACTCTTGTGCAGTTTGGGTTAAATGTATGTAGATACTTTATTGTTTAAATTATAGTTTTATCACGCCCCCTTTTAGTCGACTAATCCAGTGGTTCCCATCCTCTTTTGTCTTGAGTACCCCCTAAGCTTTGTTTCAAATCAAATCAAATCAAATCAATTTATTTTTATAATGCCCAAAATCACAACAACAGTTGCCTCGATGGGCCACAGGTAAAAGCAGTTCAGATAACTCTCCCAGAATGCCCCTGTCCTTTGACCCTCCTTCGCGGCGAGGAAAAACTACAAAAAACCCCATGGGAAAAAGTAGAAACCTCGGGGAGAACCACAGTGAAGGAGAGATCCTACTCCCACGGACGGACAGGCTGCAGATGAACTAGGACTGACGCATCCACTTGGACTGAACCAGAACCACTCAAGAGGGAGGTGGCTTTAAAGAGTTCCTCCAGGCGGACGAGGAGCAGTCCACCAGTGTAGAGAGATCCTCCAGCAGGAGATGAGGAACAGTTCATCTAAAGTAGAAGGAGTTCGTCCAGGCAGACGAGGTGTGGCTAATCCAGCTGTCCAGGCGGGTGGCGCATAGATCGTCCAGACAGGTGGGGGTGGGGGGGTCGTCACTGGAGCAGCCGCTGCAGTGTCTGAAACAGTCTCCACTCCCCGGGGGAAGTGGAGAGAAAGAGAAACATGTGAACAGCAATGAACAGACTACAGTTGAAGTAATATTAAATATTGTTGATAGATAAAGTAGGAAGAACCAGAGGATAGTGTTCAAGCTGCCATACTTCCCCCAGCAGAATTGCTCCAAGGGCAGCGTAGCTAAAACTGTAGGTTTTTATTTCTGTTCCTAACTGGCCTGACCATAAGCTATTTCATTTCACACTCAGAGTACCCCTTAACTTGAGTTATGGGCAAATAAATAGGTTTACTAGTCGAATATAATCAATTATTACTATTATATTTTTGTTTTAATTATATTTATGATCCACGATACTCAAAAATATGATACATTCGCAAGTAATGACACTTTTTTATTCAGATAAAAGTACATTTCATCTTCATTTAAAACCTGAAACAATTATAGAACTCGGCACTACTTCCTGTAATTTAAAACTTTTATTTTCCAAAATTTCTTCACAAACTGCAACTTCACAAATGTAAAACCATGATAAATATTTACCACAGGCACCGTCCCACAAAACTAAGTCACAATTAGAAAATCATGAACCTGTCATATAGACTTAAAGTTCATGCACCGTGATTTCACAGTTTTTCATACTCTTCTCTAATGTTCTTTTATGTTAATTTATATTTTTGCAGCCGAACAAGTCGTACGACGAAGCTCCGAGTGAAGAGAAACCAACCGACGGCAACGAGAGCGAGAACAGACCTGTAAGTTCAAATGTCAGTGTTATTTGCCTTCCTCGTGTGTCGTGATTCTGCTCATGTTTGGAGAAGACTTCTTGTGTTTAAAATGGCCAAACAATTAAAACACAAAGGCATTCTTTCTTTGCCCAAACAGGATCTAACGATGTACTTCCTCCTCACATTATAACATGACTCTAACCTGTCAATATAGTTCCTTTTATAAACGCGACACTTCTCAAGTTCAAGTTATTTGGTCATTTTTTGCATTTTTCCTCAGAGCAAACACTGGCATTCAGCATTAATGACCTTTTTGTTTTCGTGGAAACAAATCGTGACGATATAAAAAATAATCTACTGAAAAAATAACAATAATAACAAAAATTCATAATCGACTAATCATTAACTGAACTAAACTGACTCTAAGACACGTCAAAAGACCATTTTATAACAAAGACGGCAACATTATTACATCAAAATGTCAAAAAATAATAGATTATTGCTGATTTTCTTCAATATTTTTCACTTTATTCATAAATATTCTCTCTCTAGAAGCTTTCAGTCCCATATTTCAACCTTTATTTGGTTGATAATGTGTTTAAAATGTTGAAATATACAATCGGAATAATACTTTGACTAGTCGACTATTAAAATTATCATTAGTTGCAACTCTATAAAATAATCTGGTTCCAGTTTATAAATAGTTTTAACTAATCTTAACCAGTCAAAACGTCTGAAATTAAGATTAATACACTGAAAACAAGACTCTTCCCTCATCTAGAAACTAATTTTTGCTGTGTGATTCACAAAAGTGGAACTGATATAAAACCCAGAATTAAACCCAGAATTAAACCTGGACTAAATCAGGACTAGATCAGGACTAGATCAGGACTAGATCAGGACTAAATCAGGACTAGATCAGGACTAGATCAGGACTAAATCAGGACTAGATCAGGACTAGATCAGGACTAAATCAGGACTAGATCAGGACTAGATCAGGACTAGATCAGGACTAAATCAGGACTAAATCAGGACTAAATCATGACTAAATCATGACTAAATCATGACTAAATCATGACTAAAGCAGGACTAAAGCAGGACTAAAGCAGGACTAAAGCAGGACTAAAGCAGGACTAAAGCAGGACTAAAGCAGGACTATAGCAGGACTATAGCAGGACTAAAGCAGGACCAGAGCAGGACCAGAGCAGGACCAGAGCAGGACCAGAGCAGGACCAGAGCAGGACCAGAGCAGGACTATAGCAGGACTAAAGCAGGACTATAGCAGGACTAAAGCAGGACTAAAGCAGGACTAAAGCAGGACCAGAGTAGGACTATAGCAGGACTATAGCAGGACTAAAGCAGGACTAAAGCAGGACTAAAGCAGGACTAAAGCAGGACTAAAGCAGGACTAAAGCAGGACCAGAGTAGGACTATAGCAGGACCAGAGCAGGACCAGAGCAGGACTATAGCAGGACTAAAGCAGGACTAAAGCAGGACTAAAGCAGGACTAAAGCAGGACTATAGCAGGACTATAGCAGGACCAGAGCAGGACCAGAGCAGGACTATAGCAGGACTACAGCAGGACTACAGCAGGACTAAAGCAGGACTAAAGCAGGACTAAAGCAGGACTAAAGCAGGACCAGAGTAGGACTATAGCAGGACTATAGCAGGACTATAGCAGGACTAAAGCAGGACTAAAGCAGGACTAGAGCAGGACTAGAGCAGGACTAGAGCAGGACTAGAGCAGGACTAGAGCAGGGCAGGACTAGAGCAGGACTAGAGCAGGACTAGAGCAGGACCAGAGCAGGACCAGAGCAGGACCAGAGCAGGACCATAGCAGGACTAAAGCAGGACTAAAGCAGGACTATAGCAGGACTATAGCAGGACTAAAGCAGGACTAAAGCAGGACTGAAGCAGGACTGAAGCAGGACTGAAGCAGGACTATAGCAGGACTAAAGCAGGACTAAAGCAGGACTATAGCAGGACTAAAGCAGGACTGAAGCAGGACTAAAGCAGGACTGAAGCAGGACTGAAGCAGGACTGAAGCAGGACTATAGCAGGACTAAAGCAGGACTAAAGCAGGACTATAGCAGGACTATAGCAGGACTATAGCAGGACTATAGCAGGACTATAGCAGGACTAAAGCAGGACTAAAGCAGGACTATAGCAGGACTAAAGCAGGACTAAAGCAGGACTATAGCAGGACTATAGCAGGACTAAAGCAGGACTATAGCAGGACTAAAGCAGGACTAAAGCAGGACCAAAGCAGGACCAAAGCAGGACTATAGCAGGACTATAGCAGGACTATAGCAGGACTATAGCAGGACTAAAGCAGGACTAAAGCAGGACTATAGCAGGACTAAAGCAGGACTAAAGCAGGACTAAAGCAGGACTATAGCAGGACTATAGCAGGACTAAAGCAGGACTATAGCAGGACTAAAGCAGGACTAAAGCAGGACCAAAGCAGGACCAAAGCAGGACTATAGCAGGACTATAGCAGGACTATAGCAGGACTATAGCAGGACTATAGCAGGACTAAAGCAGGACTAAAACAGGACTAAAGCAGGACTAAAGCAGGACTAAAGCAGGACTAAAGCAGGACTATAGCAGGACTATAGCAGGACTAAAGCAGGACTAAAGCAGGACTATAGCAGGACTATAGCAGGACTATAGCAGGACTAAAGCAGGACTAAAGCAGGACCAAAGCAGGACCAAAGCAGGACTATAGCAGGACTATAGCAGGACTATAGCAGGACTATAGCAGGACTATAGCAGGACAATAGCAGGACAATAGCAGGACTAAAGCAGGACTAAAGCAGGACTAAAGCAGGACTATAGCAGGACTATAGCAGGACTATAGCAGGACTAAAGCAGGACTATAGCAGGACTATAGCAGGACTAAAGCAGGACTAAAGCAGGACCAAAGCAGGACTAAAGCAGGACTATAGCAGGACTAAAGCAGGACTAGAGCAGAACTAGAGCAGGACTAGAGCAGGACCAGAGCAGGACCAGAGCAGGACCAGAGCAGGACTAAAGCAGGACTAAAGCAGGACTAAAGCAGGACTAAAGCAGGACTAAAGCAGGACTAAAGCAGGACTATAGCAGGACTATAGCAGGACTATAGCAGGACTAAAGCAGGACCAGAGCAGGACCAAAGCAGGACTAAAGCAGGACTATAGCAGGACTAAAGCAGGACTAGAGCAGGACTAGAGCAGGACCAGAGCAGGACCAGAGCAGGACCAGAGCAGGACCAGAGCGGGACTAAAGCGGGACTAAAGCGGGACCAAAGCGGGACCAAAGCGGGACCAAAGCGGGACCAAAGCGGGACCAAAGCGGGACTAAAGCGGGACCAAAGCGGGACCAAAGCGGGACCAAAGCGGGACCAAAGCGGGACCAAAGCGGGACTAGAGCAGGGCTAGAGCAGGACTAAAGCATGACCAGAACAGGACCAAACCTACTCTACATCAGGACTAAACTGGGCTCAAACCAGGAGTGTTTCGGCTCATCACTTCCTCCATCTTGTTTCCCAGAGTTACATGACTGCTCTGTGTCGTCTCGTGTTACCAGCAGCAGAACAATGCCGTTTGTCCAGTTTCAGCTCAGTCTCTTTTGACACACGCCGTTTGTTTTTCAGGTCAAAGTGAAAAGACCGAAACACCACAATCCCTTCATGCCCCGAACCGGAGCAAAGGTAAACTATTCAGTGCTTCAATCAGCTTTACACTCTTAGATCATGTGTGGAAACAGACGGCAGGGAACGCCCACAAACGGAGCTCTGTGGGAGAAACAGTCCATTCATTTTGATGTAGAACAGCAGCTTTGTCTCCCACTGATCAATAACTACAAGAGTAAACTCCTGCTGTAGGAGTTTTATTGTCTCAAATGCAGACACAAAGAAAAGAAAAAAGAATAAAGTGGTAAACTAGGAGCCGGATCAGAATGCAAACATGTACATGCTACATGTAGCCCTTTTTGCATTCTGATCCGGCCCGCAAAGCATTTAATAAAAAGTGAATGAGTTAAGTATGGCACATTAGTCATTTTATAGTCTGAGGCTGCAGTTGCTTCAGTTCTTTTAAGATCGGTTTGAGAACAGCCACCACTAGAATAACACCAGACTTTGATGCTTTGGCTAAAAAGAGTGACCAATGGCTCTGTTCACAGTACATAAATGATCACTCGTCAAAAAAAAGGTCATGATTTTTGCCCTTCTGTTGTAGTTTTTTGTGTATTTTATGCATTAAGTCTATGTGTGGAACATACTGTAGTCAACAACATCCAAACTGTAAATGATCCGGCCCCCGGGCAAGTGTAAAAATCCAATGTGGCCCTACCTGGTCTACATGGACTAAAAAGCCGTTTTCAAGCCCCAGGAAATCGGTGCAGTGTGACTTGTTTTTGCTCGTCTTCATTAAACAAATCAGTCTACTTTATATAATGTTTTAGTGATGAGACTTTTCCCGCGTTCGCTGTTTGCTTGAACGAAACCAGATTAGTAAAAGCTACTCATTTGCTTTTGTTCATCTTGTGCATTCTAAACGTTTTCTTTACACTGTATTCTACCTTTAGCTTCCAGCAGTGGAAACAGCAGAGGAGGCAAAAGAGGATGAAAATGACGAGACTCAAACCCAAGAAGAAAACAAAGACGAGGAGGGAAAGGACAAACCAGAGGTGCTGTTTATAAGTTTATTTTCATCAGATTTGTGAAAGCATCATTCTAAGTAATTTCTAACGTTTAATTTGTTGATTTCAATTCTAAAGGTTTGTTTATGTTTGAGAGTTAAGAGCTGAATAACAGATCTGTTTCACAAGATAACTTCTCTGAAGTGAATCCTTCACTGTGCTCACCAATATACTCATTTATCCAATCCACAAAAGGTCTGCGTCTTTATTTTGAGTAAAGAAGGCACAAGAGCTCTAGATGACAATGCCTCCTTTTACATAACTGTTGAGGTTTAATGCCAGTCGGCTTAATGACCCTTAAAAAAAGGAAAAAAAAGTCAAATGACATTGACACTTATGTAGAGAAAACAACAATGATGAAACTCCACCGTGCCTCTGGGCTGCAGATGAAGCTGTTTTGAGGGACAAAATTGCCGCCGCCTCAACCAGAAAGAAACACAGACAGTAAAAACTAAATGATTAACTTTACCCCATTGTTTGTTTCAGGAAAAAGCCAAGAAACCAAAAAGACGGAATCCCTTCATGCCTCAAGTCAAGGTAATACACCTTAAATGTTAATATTTTAAACCCTTCGATCCAGATGCACAAATGAAACCGTCATAATGAGAGAACAGTACAGTCCACCACTTCAGAAGCTCTCGTCTAATCCATGTGTTTTGTTTCTGCTTTTTCCAGAATAAAGTCGGACAAAGAAGGGGACAGAATGGAGCCGAAGGAGCTGAGGTAAACTCACTTATGCTCTTTTAAAATATTATTTCTCTCAAATTTAAACAGCTCTCTGTGACGAAACATGCAGTTATATACATCAGTGTTACAGAAATAAATCAAGATTCACATTCAAGTCTTTTTAGACTTTAGAACAAAAGTGGACAGAAATATCACTTTATATCTTGTTTTTGGGAGATTACGCTCGCGTTTCTGTTTCCTTGAAGGTAATAGTTACAAGTTTTAATTATAGAATATACACTCGGTATTCTAAATTTGCTAGATTTGTCTGTAAATGCCGCACGAAAAAAGTGAAAGGACCAAAAAATGAACCACAAAAGTCCAGAAATATCACTTTAAACCATTGTTTTCAAGATTGCAGTTGACAATTATGTTTCTTTTTGAGCCCTTTATAAACGATATACTCAATATTCCAATTTTATAGATCTCCAAAAGAACAGTTGTGATATTATCAGTTGTTGAGTTTATCTCCCATTCATTTAGCAGCTCAGATTTCAGTCTTCTCTCAAATGTTAATGTCCCTAAACATGTTTAAAGTCTACATGGAAGGTTCTCCTTTTGAAAAATAAAAGTTAAAAATTACAGGAAGTAGTGCTGAGTTCTACAATGGAATCCCTCGGTGATGTCATCAAAAAGCGACGCACCACTGCACATATAAAAACAATGTATACAAAACGGACACATTTTTTGACAGTTTAAACGATCATTCAACAAAATACATGTGTTATCAGGTATTATTATTTGTCAAATCATAACCATTGTGTAATTTAAATGGATTTTGGCACTTTTAGAGTCTGGTTGCTATGGTAATAGTGGTGGAATTACCTCTGTGTCATATTTGTGCACGTGTGTAATCAGGAAGTAACATTATAAACTTTACAAAAACTGTCAAACTGGGGACAAACAGGCAAAATGTTTAGTAAAATCTTAAATATAATCCTGTTCACTGTGTTTTAGTGAAATGTGTAGTTTAACCTGTCATATATCGACTTTAAATCTAAATACAAAAGCATGAATTGCAAATCTAATCACAATCACAGTATTTGTCAGAGAAATCGCTGTTCTGTGTTGTTCAGCTGTATCTCGAAAGTCCACATGACTTCTTTAATTTCCCTGTGTAGCTTCTCTGTCTTCTCCCTGGTTCACCTGTGTCTCTGACGTGTCAGGACCGGCCCTGCTCTGAGTCAGACGCAGGATTATAAAGACATGTTTCGGTCATGTGTCTCCGCCTCGAACAAACAGTCTCCAGGGTTTAACTCCCGGCAGACGCCATTAGAGTCTACAGTGTTTTTACAGGGCTCTTACATCCAGTGTACGCCCTTCTCCCACAGCACACAGCAAAGCACAAATGAGAGAAAACCTGGGTTTAGTTTATTGAACAGGCACAATTTATAACAAAAGACACAAAAGACACACACAAAAGACTAATAACCATTGAGTCCCAAAAATTGCGTTTAAATAATTACGTTTTTATCAAGTTCATAAATATAGGATTCGGGACTAAACTGGGACTAAACTGGGACTAAACTGGGACTAAACTGGGACTAAACTGGGTCTAAACTGGGTCTAAACTGGGACTAAACTGGGACTAAACTGGGTCTAAACTGGGTCTAAACTGGGACTAAACTTGGACTAAACCGGGACTAAACTGGGACTAAACTGGGACTAAACTGGGTCTAAACTGGGACTAAACTGGGACTAAACTGGGTCTAAACTGGGTCTAAACTGGGTCTAAACTGGGTCTAAGCTGGGTCTAAACTGGGTCTAAACTGGGTCTAAAATGGGACTAAACTGGGACTAAACAGGGACTAAACTGGGTCTAAACTGGGACTAAACTGGGACTAAACTGGGACTAAACTGGGACTAAACTGGGTCTAAATAGGGACTAAACAGGGACTAAACAGGGTCTAAACAGGGACTAAACCAAGACTAAATCAGGTCTGAACCAGGACTGAACCAGGACTAAACAAGGTCTGAACAAAGACTAAACCGGATAGCTAGATGGGGGCTGAACCAGGACTGAACCAGGACTGAACCAGGACTGAACCAGGACTAAACCAGGACTAAACCAGGAGATAAAATATTGTCTATGGGTTGAGGGCCGGATCATAACCCCTTGGAGTGCGTGAAAAGTTGATGAACCCTGAATACGACTAATATGTTGGACTTAAACACATCTTAAACACGTCAAAATGACTCAAATCGAGCTCATTGTTGTCCATTAAAGCCCTGTAGCTCTCCTGTTGTTGCCGTGTGGTTGCCGTGCGGTTGTCGTCTGCTCCCCTCCCCCTCTCGGTTTCACCTGGGAGATTCTGGGCGCTTGTACTTCTCCAACGACATGAGAGAACAGTAGACACTTCCTCTGTGTGAGACCACACAATGTGAAATGTTATGTTATATTTATGTTTGTGAGATCAGGAAGTGCAAATGTGTTCATTTAATCATGATCAGGAATGTCACAGTGTACTATTTTAGCATTACGACGAGTACAAATGAATTTCTATGAGTTAAAATGTCTTGATTTCAGGATGTATAACTCAGTTTCAGAAGTTTTGACTGGTTAAAATGAGTTAAGACCATTTATTTGATAGAACTGGATTATTTTACTCAAACCGTTTCTGACTCGTTTCAATGCATTACTTCTCACTTTGAGCCAAACCATCTGTCAGTGCGTTAAGATAATTCTACTTACCCAATTGACAACTTATTTTAAGATAAATTATCTCATGATGCGTCAGAAATACCTTGAAATTAGAGAAATATTCTGCATCACATCAGCAATTAAATCTCATTGAGTTAAAACCACTCATATCCAGATTAAAATGATAAATTCAAGTCATTTTAAGGTCATCTAGATATACATTTTTCTTTGTATTGTGAGACAAAACATCACAATTAACTATTATTTGCAGTTATTGACTTCATTGACAGTGGCGGACACACGATTAGGCAACAGGTCACAATTGCCTTGGGTGGGCCCCCAGACAAGTTTTTGAAACAGTTGCTGTTTCTGTAAATATAACAATAAAGCAGTGCAATGTACTTTTAAACAATAAAAAAACGACAATAAAATAGTCCCCCCCCCTCTTCCACCCCTAATAAAGAGAAATATAACTTACGATAAACTTACTTATAAATTACGAATGAATATAATGTATAGAAATCAGCTGAACATGTGACAAACGGGAAATATGGTCTGATTATTTAAATATTTTTCTCGGGAAGGACCCCTAAACCCCCTGTTTAAAGCTGTTTAGAACAAGATATTGCACATATTAATTAGAACTTTCCAATGGTTCATTTACCGCCCCGTATTCATGAACCTGAAAAACAAAAACAACAAAAAACAAAAGCTTCCTTTTAAGAACAATTCAAGAGACGCGACAGAAAAGTTATACAAAATCACACTTGATGAGGAGACCCCTGCGCTTCAATCTGCCTTGGACCTCCAGATTCCTAGGTCCGCCCCTGTCCATGGATAAACAGCAGTTCACATCGTCTTATGAAATCAAACTTTCTGATTGATAAAGTAAAGTTAATGTGTCATAAACATCCTGATGAAAGTACACTCTATATTCAAGTTTACTTTTTTGAATAGAAATTGCTCATTTTTGTTTGTAATGTTAATCCTTATTGTGATTTGAATAATCCTGATTATTGATTAACCAAATAATCTTGACAATAAATCGAACATGAGGAGATTGAGATTTTAGAATATCAAAACTATGATTTACTTTTTACTCTTACATTTAAGTGTACTTTAATACTGTTAACGTCAGTTGATTTTTATTTTTTTTATGTGATACTTTTAAATGTGTATTTTTGCTCCTGTATCTGTACTTTTACTTTTATATCTGATCTATAGACTGTGATTATTTTTTCTATTATTCGACAGTTATTTATTTCTCCCAAATAAACGTTTGATTGAAGGCTTCTAGGTAGAGAAAATGTATGAAAAAAGTACATTATTTACCAAAAACAGCATTTTTCTATTATCTTTTTTCATTTTCATTCTATAATGTTATCATCTTTACTATAAAACATCTTTTCGCATGTGTTTGAATCCAGATAACAATAACTAATATCAATTTATGTTTATTTCAATAGCCGACTACTCTCAATTATTCCAAACAATTGTTGCTTCTTATTTGTAAACAAGAATATCACAATATATTCTAATTTATTTACAGAATGAAGGCGGAAACAGAACTCTCTTTGACCAACTGGAGGACTTCAGGTTTGAACCTTCTCGACCTGAAAATAGCCAGGTGTGTTTGTAATTATTAAATTAAATTGGACTCGTTATTGCCGATATTAAAACTTTTGCTGTCGTTTTCAGGATGTGGAGATTCTCATGGAGTGGTGGGAAACTGTGGAAAGTGAGTTCAAAATGTACATTATATTGTGTCATAATTTCAGATGGAGCTCTGTGCAACTCGCTGTTTTTGAAAGAAATCGAAATCCAGATTTTAGGGCTGTAGTTAAATGGACTAAAGAAATTCCCCATTGACCGGATTTGTCGATTAAAAACCCTGGATCTGACCCAAACTGCACTCAAAAGACCACAACTGCACAGGAGTTTATGCGAAAACAAAGATTTATTCAGAAAAGTCCTTGTAAACAGTGTATTTATTTGTAAGAGGTGTTTAAATTAGATTAAACTCACTCCAAAATCTTCAGCTAATTCACTTCATATCGTCTCATTTTTGTTGTTAACCCATAAAAATCTGTTAAATTTAAATAAAATAATTGGTCGACTGATACAATATGGGTCGACTAAGATCCCATCAACTGTTTAATTGACTGAGCAGTAAGAATGGTTTCAGGTTTTAAAAGAAGATTAAATGTACTTTTATCTGAAAAAAAAGGTGTTATTAGGTGTAAATTTATCATCTTTTTGGAGTATCTTGAACCTTAAATGTAATTAAAATTAAAGCCGCAAGCGGCGTTAAAGGCCCTCGCCCCGTACCCCCCATGCCAACACCAAGAGCCCGCCTCTCACCCGCCCGCTTTTCCTCCTGCATCACCGCTCCCACACAAACAACCTCAATATACTGCTGCTCCATTCAGTGCAATGAGTGAAGGTCAGACGTTGTCACGGCTGTACAGTAGGGTTTAGGGCGGGGTCATAATATCATTTTAACTTATCTTGATATGGGGTTGTAACACTCACCCATAATGAGTGATGTTACCAACACAAATATTCATCTGAGTAAATGACTTCACTTTTTTATGGCCTTTAATGTCCTGTGAATCTCAAAGCCAACAAAACAATGACAAAATGCAATCTGTTTAAAGTACAAAGTATAATTTGTCCTTTTCCACAAACAAAAAAAAAAAATCCACAAAACTTCATACATCCCCTTTAATGTCTCTAGTCCATCGGCCGCTCCCGTCTCCCGGGCCATGAACAGATTCCTCCGCCTCCATGGCGCTGAACAAAAAATAGGCGTGGGCTCTACAGCAATCCAAAGAAGAAAAATAGCATTTGAGATCTCAAATCCCAAACGAAGACCAAAGCTGGGCCGCTGCGCGCGTCTCCACAAGCGCGGCACCTCCGCGCGAGGTAAGGGAAAAAGAGGGAACGCGTCACCGGACAAGAAGAGCCGGGCGCTGTCGGTCCATGAGTCGAGCGCCACGGTCCCTGCTCAAACCCGGTCCACAGTCCGTGTGTCAGGCCGGTGACCGCGCTTCTTCCTCCGGTCCAGCGCCAGCCGCTCCGCCCGGCGTGAGAGAGAAAAAGAGAGCGGCGCGCACTGCCCCGTATATCCTATGAACAGCCCGTCTCAGCTGACGGGACAAACAGCCTGAGCAGGTAAAGAACACCAAACCGTCCCCTCGGGTGAGCAACCAGACGGGGCTCCTCACTAAGATGACGCGCTTTACTCGGATGACGGGCTGAGCCGCAAGCTCCGTGTGTAGCGAAGGCGGCAGAAAGCCCTCTGGGGCGACCGTAACCAGATCTGTTTAGTGTCACTTCGGCTTTGAACGCCACTTCTTTAGTTCCAGCGCTGCTACTGTGAACACAACGGGTCGGTACTAGCCACGTCATCTGTCAGAACATCTGATCTGTTTGCCCCAGTTTGAACTCTAATTCATGACACAAACACACATTCGCCCGGACTTTCTCGACAGCACGCTTCTCTGTTTCTGTGGCCAAAGTCTTAACAACTGCAGCAAGTACCACGTAGAAAGCGATAGAAAATAGCTAAAGCTAATGCTACACAGTAATTACAATTTAAAGAAAGCGACAGATAGAAGAGTTAGCTTGTTATTTACCAAACTCCAGGTCAGATCCAGGACGTAGGACTCAGCACGACGCACCGTCATGACGGAGAAAAAGTTTATTCCAGTGCGTCACTGTTTACCGCAGGACGAGGTGCTCCGCTCTGCTCTAGGCTGGAGCAGGCTGCCGTTCACAGTGAGGCGCGCTCACGTTGAGGCAACGCGTAAAGGGCGGGGTAGTTCTTGTCGTGGGTTGGCCAGTAGGGGGCAGACTGCTCTCTGTTCTCCTGCTTCATTTCTCTCCCTCTCCGTAAACGGTCACATATGTGTTTATGATTGACACCAGAGCAGCAGACACTGGGGGCAAGGCGGTTAAGTGTCTTGCCCAAGGATGTTTATGTGAGGAGCGTGGATTCGAACCGCTGACCTTTGAATCAGAAGACAATCTCTCTGCCACTGAGCCACTGCCGCTGCTGCCGCCCCTCTCTCCTCCTCACCTTTTACAAGGAGGAGGGGCCAGTGCAGGGAGTGGGTGTCAATCACCAAAGCCCTCAGACTGTGTTTGTGGAGAATCTGAGCAGAATCTGTGTCGTGTTTACCAAATCCCATGTATTTCAATGGCACATATTTGTCATTGCCACAGTAACATGCTTACAGATAAAGGTGTGATGTCATTGGCTTTTTGTTCAGAATGGTAGAAGTATCTGTTTCCCGAATTTCGTGTGTTTCCGGCAAACTAAATTTTTTGTCCAATTCAAAATTTCAAGGGCGCTGTAGAGCAATTGTAGAACATACACGTATGTATTGTATACCTTTACGTTCAGCCCGTGATTTCGAACAAAAAGTATATTAATGCCGGAAAATCGGACGCTCCTGGCCAGAGATCACATAGAGTTGAAACACTTTGAAAATTGAGTGTTTTGATTTGCGGGTTAGCCACACCACATTGTCAAGATATCAAAAATCACATGAATCATCTGTAACCACACAAGGGTTTAGGTCATTGTTCCAAAGTTTCAAGCATATTGATTGAAAATCACGGTGTAAAAAAATACAGCATAAATTGTAAATTTGCGAAAAAGCAGGTTCCGCCCACAATGGCCAGACGCCCTGTAGGGTTTAGGGCGGGGTCATAATAGAATTTTATACTCGTCTTGACATGACCTACCTTCGTACTAAATTTCATATGTCTACTGATGAAGTTGACCTCCCATTGCCGTAATGTATTTTGATTTTTGAGATGGCGCTAGCGAGTCATTGTGCATCATTAATTTTTGGAAGATCAAAAACAAATTTTTCACCGACCTTGAATTTTGGGTCAAATAAAATTGAGTTTTGCTAACGTTCAGGGAGTCAAATCAAGGGCGGTTTCTTAGAAGAAGAAGAACAAGAAGAACAATAATAATAATAATAATAATAATAATAACGGAAAATTCTTTTTCCACTATTATTTTTCTCCATAAGTACAATAGCTAGAGTCATGCAACTTTGTCACATTGTGTCCCATCACAAATAAACCCTCTGTAGATTTTTTCAGTCCTCCATGACAAACAGCCTGGCTGTTATGAATTTTTTAAAATAAAATTTGAAGAGGGCGCTATAGAGCCATTTTATCAGATAGGTGCTTGATTTGCATATCAGTCCGCTCAGCTTTCAAATCTGCACAAACGCTCTATTAGCATTTTCCAAGAAAAAATTGTGCAAAAATAGAACATTTTTATTAATATTCCAAAAATTAAGAGTTTGTAGAAAATTCACCATGACCATATCTGAAGATGTATCACATTCAAATTGATAGTATGTCATTCCACATGGGTTTAGTGTCTTGTGGCCAAATTTGAAGTGTTTTCGATGAAAACTGTTGGAGGAGGAGTCAAAAGTACACAGGTGTGTGCTTTTCTCAGCCCCGGGTTTGATCCAATATGGCCGACTTCCTGTTGGGTTGGGGGCGGGGTCATAAGAGGATTTTTTACATGTCCTGACCTGTTCTATTTTTTGGGCCATGAGTTGGATTTTTATCGTAACATTTTTCATGGCCGGGCTCCCATTGGCCCAATGTTAATCCATTTTCGAGGGAGCGCTTACTGAGCCGTCATTGCAATATTTTTCGTGGGGCCTTCACTCATAATTAGAGCTCATCGAGTTCTAATTTTCGACACCACTCACAGCCATCTCCGTCATCGTTTACTATGCGTATTCCGCGATCTCCCCGTTTTCGTAACAATTACAATAAGTCCCTCGCCGGGACGATTCTCGTCCCATCGGCTCGGGCCTAACAAGTATATACTGTAATAATTAACTACATGTGACTTTTAAACCCATTTATTTGCCTGAAACTCAAGTTCAGGGGTACTCTGTGTGTGAGACAAAGTTTAGGGGGGACTCGGGACAAAAAATGTAGGGAACCACTGGACTAAACGACTTAAGTATTACAGCCCTAATTGAACCTTTTCATTTATGTTAGGGATTGGGTTCACAAATTTGCTTTATTAATCTTGTGGCTAAAACCATTTTGAATTAACAACAATGAAGCCTAGATATATTTTCTTTTAATAATTTAACAATGAAGCTGTTTTGGGTAAATACTACCAGCACTTCTTGCTTTGATAGTTAAAAAAAAAATCAAAGATAAATATATTTAAAATTTTGCTACAATTCTTTACATTTTATCCCAGTTTTGCAATTTTAGTTTTCAATTCTACTTCCTGTTTGTAAATGATGAGATCACACTGGGAAATTACCATAACAACCATCCAAAACTCCTCTAATGGCACAGATTTTTCATTTATTATTCATTTATTTTACAAAAACAACAACAACAAAAAAAACATACAAAAAAAAAAATAGAAAAACAACTTTATTTTGATCAGTTCATATTTACTGGATCAAAAAAGCAATTTATTTTGTGTACATTATGCTATAACCCTTGATGTCATGAAGTTTTTCCACCACAAACAGCGATCCAACTGGTGTAAAACTATAATTTATATTTACACCAGGTATAAATACACCAAATAAAATAAAATCAAAATTAGAAAATCATAAAAACCACCATAGTCATACGCACTTTAAGTCAGAAGACCTTGCACTTTATGCCAGTTTTTGTTTCATGTGAATAGGCCCAGGAATTGCAGAGATATTTACCGTAAACCAGGTCCAACGTGTGCATTTTGAATCTTAAACGACAGGTGCAGGTAAATCTGTCGACGTTAAAACCACAGGCTCTTCTGAACGTTATGTCGTCATGTGAACACGCCTAACGTACAGTAACTTTCCATGGTCTGGTCTCATGCCAGCTGCATTTTTGAGACGGCCTCGCTCCTGTTGCACAACAACTGAGCCCTTTTTAACCCCTTAACGTACCTGCGCGGGTAGTTTTACTTTCACCATCTGATAAAAGAGAACCATCAAGCCCCTGGGCGTGTAAAACATAAAAAGAAATGTATACGCCGGGACGAATCGGGATCAGAAATGTTTAATAGGCCTCTTTATGGACTTTTTACACTTTAAGTCCCATGTTTTTAGTGATTTTGACTTCAGCTTTGAAATGGGAATTGTCAAAACTCAACAAATGCACACTCTGTCAGTCCAGCAACACCTTTAATCCTGTTTATATTTACCAATCTGATATTCCTCTGAGCAGAGTTTGTCTCCACTTATAATTAGAGTAAATCAAACATCAGAGTCCAAAACCTCAGAGTCTCAGCTTCACAAATCAATAGTTTTTACTCCAAAGGGTTCAGAAACGGCTTCAGTTTAGATTTGGGATCATTCTAGTCACGCTTTTAAGGGGAAAATTAGTTGAAGTGATAAGACTAATGTGCAAAAACAAATGCCTGGAGAGAGTTTAACATAGAATTAAAATGTTCAAAAATAAAATTGTCTAAATAAAAATGTTATTTCAGCCTCTTACACTCACCGTGTCTCTGTCTCTGTCTCTGTCCTCAGATTGGGAAGACACGCCTCAAAGCGAAGACATGACGCCTAAAGAGGAGGCCAAGTGAGTAAAGCAACAGTTACATCCTGTGAATCGACACATACTGCAGTAATTACATTTCCATCCCGTTCAATAACAAAATAAAATTGTATTTAATTTAATGCCAATAGTAGGAATCATCTAACTTTTTTTTACATTTTATATTCAAATCAAAATAATCACCTAATTTAAATGACATTATCCACAGACACATTTATGCAGCTGATCAAATTGTAAAGGTTTGGTCATATTCTAATTCAGGTTCTTTTTAGCGTTTTATTTAGATTTTGTCTAATCAGAAAACATGTTTTGAGTATTTACTGCAAATCTGGATTGAATGCACTATATGTGTATGCACCATTATTAACTTCTAATAAGACAGTTAAAAAGCTATGAGCTCGTTTACCTGACATGTTTCAGCTAAATGTGTCAAAAACACAACTATAAGTGACAAAAACATAACTTAAAGCACACCAAAACGCATAAAAAACAAACATGTCTAACAGCGACATACACATGACTTAAAGCGATAAAAAACACTACTAAAAGCGCCAAACGCATCAAAAACCTGACTAAAAGTGACAAAAACCTGACTAAATGTGACAAAAACCTGACTAAATGTGACAAAAACCTGACTAAATGTGACAAAAATCTGGCTTAAAGCAACAAAAACCTGACTAAATGTGACAAAAACATGACTAAATGTGACAAAAACCTGACTAAAAGTGACAAAAACCTTAATAAATGTGACAAAAACCTGACTAAATGTGACAAAAATCTGGCTTAAAGCAACAAAAACCTGACTAAATGTGACAAAAACATGACTAAATGTGACAAAAACCTGACTAAAAGTGACAAAAACCTGACTAAATGTGACAAAAACCTGACTAAATATGACAAAAATCTGGCTTAAAGCAACAAAAATCTGACTAAATGTGACAAAAACATGACTAAAAGCGACAAAAATGCAACTAAAAGCGACAAAAACATGACTTAAAAACATGACTTAAAGCGACAAAAACATGACTCAAAGTGATAAACGTGATTCTCTTTTTTAGGTTTTTCAGTTCATATTTCAGTCTTTTGGTCAGTTCTCTTGGTTGTGTTTAAAACGTGAACTTTGAACAGAATCTCATTATTAAAACATAAATCACAAATATAACTGTGATCGCAAAACTAATCCGAAAAATCGCACTTAGATATTTTTCCCATGCAGTGTCTATATGGTGATTGTTTTTCGTTTCTTTTCCAGGGCTTTTGCGGTGACGGCAGAGAAGATCCAGAAGGGCATCCGCGTCTTCAACAAACTGTTCTCGGAGCGCGCCGAGAGCCTGTGGCAGCACGTCATCGACCTGAACAGCATCGCGGACGGACTCGACAAATTCAACAAGAAGACCAAGATCGCCCAAATCACCGGGGGCTCCACCAGCGCTACCGGCGGCGTGCTGACCATCGCCGGCTTAGCGCTAGCCCCCGTCACCATGGGAACCTCCCTCATCGTCACTGCGGTCGGTTTAGGGGTCGCGACCGCCGGCGGCTTGACGTCGGCCGGCGCGGGGATCTCCAACCAGGTCAACAACTCGATGGATCGCAAGAAGGTGGAGAAGATCGTGGAGGATTACCAGGAGAAGATGGTCGACCTGAACAAAGCGCTGAAGTTCATCAAGCAGGGGATCGAGCAGCTGCGGCAGTTCGACTTGATCAAGATTAAAAAGCACGCCTACAACTGCGACTTCCCGGTGCTGAACAGCAAGTTCTACGAGGACGGCGCGATGGCGGGGAAGGCGATCCTCATCAACGCCAACGAGATCATGCGGGTGGTGCAGATCGCCAACGTGGCCGGCAGCACGGCGGCGCGGGCGGTGCAGATCGCTAGCATGGCGACGGGCGTGCTGACCGGCCTGTTCGTGGGCATGGACATCTACTTTGTGGCCAAGGACTCGAAGGAGCTGAAGAAGGGAGCCAAGTCGGAGTTCGCGGCGAAAATCCGGGAAGTGGCGCAGCAGCTGCACGACGGCCTGGTGGAGCTGAACACGATCCGCGAAGAGCTGCAGGCTACGACGTCGCCGGGGAGTAACCAGGAAGGCGAAGGGGGAGACGGGCGGGAGAAGGAAGAGAAGAAGAAAGACGAGTACGACGAGGAGGAAGATGAGATCGACCGCATCAAGAAACAAATAAAGAAAGACTACGAGAACAGAGAATGGGTCTGACCACAGTAAATACAGGAACCTTAGGAACTGGTGTTTTATAGGATACTTTTTAACCTTTTGGCGCACAGACTTCATTAAACACGACACGGATAAGCTTGAAAGGAGGTGAAGAGCGTGGACAGACATTCAGCACATTGTTGGGAGCCACTTGGAATCAAAACTTAACTTTTAGTGATCGTGTGGCATCGTGATACCAAATATTTAGCAGTAAAGTAACATCGCTACTGGAAAATATCTTAATAATATTTTACGACCAAAGTATCATTCTTAACAACTAAAATCTAGGACTGAAACAATCGAACTTTTTAGTAATCAAATAATCTAGACTATACATAGAGGTTTTACGACTCAAACAGAGAAAGAATTACTTCAAAAAGTCACAGCAAACATGTACCATTGAGGGTTTTGATCAAAAACCTGTTTTATTTGGAAATGTACTCCATCGGAAGCTTCTCAAATTGAGTAAAAATCTGATATTTACTTAACTACTTAATCGTTACAGCCCGGCTTCTAAAATCCCTAGAAATTAGCGTGAACTGTCAGAAAACTACCAGTACGTCTCAATCTAACGTGTTCCAGTTATTCAAAATTAAGAATAAAAGTTGGCTAATATTGAACCAGGTTTTTTTTTTTCATTAGTTGCTAATTTTAACTTTATTTGGTGAGATACATGAAAGTTTTACACCAATCAAATAGCAGTTTGTGAACATGAACTTGAAAAATAAGGTGAAAATAACAAAAAGTAGAGTAAAACATACTGATGACATCACACTAGGAAGAAAAGTCTGCCACAATTTAAAGGGCATATGACAGATTTTTGAGATTTCATAATTTTGACTTTGTTTGGTGAGATAGTACCTGTTGTAAATATAAATGAAGGTTTTACACCAATCAAGCAGCAGTTTGTGAAGAAAAGTTTAAAAATATGTAATAAAAATTACAGGAAGTAGAGCAGAGTCCCGTATTGATGACATCACACTGGGGAGACTCGGAGATTGTCCAAACGTTTGGCACAATTGACAACAAACACACTTTTTGGACCATTCAAACTTAAAGCATTCATTCAACAAAATAAAAATGTTTTTGTTCAACTTTATTTGTCCAATAATAATAATAATTCATGTGACATTAAAGGAGTTCTTGCTCAGTGTACATGATGGTTGCTAGGTAACAGTTATGGAATTTCCTTGTGTGATGTCATAATTTACTACCAGGAAGTAAAATAATGAACCTGAAAATTAGCTCAACTGGGATAAAATTTGTACAATTGTTATCAAAGCCTTAAACATGATTATCTTAACTATTTTAGTCAAAAAAGTGGTCCAACCTGTCAGAGGCACTTTAAAGCAAAAATCATTTACTCTTTCAACTCTTTTAAACTTAATTCAACAAAATAAAAACGTTTTCTTATATTTATTTGTCAGATAATAATTTATGTGAGAGTAGAGGAGTTTTGGCCCATTGGTTGCTAGGTGACGCTTATAGAATTTCCTAGTGTGATGTCATGATTTTCAACCAGGAAGTAAAGTTATAAACCCAAACAAATGTCAAACTCCTATGAAATTTGTAACATTTTATCCTGTTTAGTCCCACCGTCCCTGATCAGGGACACTTTCGGAGTTTTTACACACATGCGTCACTCATTAAAAACAAATGTTTTCAATACAGACATGTTATATGTAATTTGAAAGCTTAGAGTCACCACTAAACGTCTAAAATGTTCAATCCTCACTAAATCACCTCACAAAATACTTGTAAGCTATCAAACTGTAACATAACCAAACTGTTCATCTCGCATTTCTTACCTTTCGTTGGCTCCTCAAGACGCAAACAAAATCCAATCCAGAAGTGTGTGCACTCTTTCTGCCCATCACAGTCCACAAAATAAGAATATCCAGTTGTTATTTCAAATAATATAATCCATTTGTTGATATCCACCCGTAAACGCTTATTCTTCATTTGACAGTAACACAAAAGCAATAAAAACATAACTTTTGCGCATCACTTTACACAGAAATCTCCGGCTTCCGCGGTTCGGCTTGGGTATGTTCGTTTTCTACTCAGTCTTGGCTTCAAAACGAGCCTATCCGTGCAATTTTCCGTCGAGTACTTCCAGAGGGAGAGCCCTTTGAACAAAGCGAACGCATCCATTTTGACACGCGAGGAGCGTCAGCTCCGCGTGCGTAATGGCGTCACAGCCTGCAATGCCATTGGTGATTCAGTAAGTCAATCACATATTCTTCTAGCCAATCACCAGAGCTTTGAAATGAGGGGCGGGACTTGCAGGTTCATTCAGTGCAGGAGCTGATTTTTCCATGCGTAAAGAGATGAAGGCACCATTTTACGCATCATTTACGCAGCGGAACGTCTGTACGCACGACCTGCCTTTGATTTGAGGAAGTTTATGAAAAAAATAATCTATAATGGATATTTATAGTCACCAAAATGACCAAATGTGGTTTTCAGGGTCATTAGAGGCAAAATGCATGGAAAGCAGTTTGGCACATTTGGCACAGAGAAGGACCTCTTGTTCGGATTAGGGTTATTTCATACAAAAAGCTGCTCAACATCAAAATGGTTGGACCTAGAAGTCTGAAATTTCACACAGTTGTTGTCAACAAGGTGGACAACTGCTGTGGGGAGTGTCAATAGCACAGCATGAAGTATGTCTTCAGAAAGACATTTTTATTTTCTCTTTTTTTTTCCGAGACCAAAAAAATGACTTTTGGGGTGTCATACAAGTCTATAGACTGTAAGTTAGCCATGCAATAAGCTTTTTCATTTGGGTATGTACTTTTCGAGAAAAACTGCCAAAATGAGGTGGGACTTAACAGGTTAAGCTAAATCTTAAATATATTTATCTTTACTGTGTTTTAGTCAAGTGAGTCGTCCTTTAAGGCCCTTTAAGATTAAACCAAACTGCAACTAACAAAAGTCTAATTTAAAGCTAAAAGAGGGTTTAATTAGACTCACATTAGACTTTTATGCGTTCATTCACAATCTTTTCAGCCATTTTCACAACTGCAAACGCCACAGATAGTTCCACTTCAGAAACTGTAAATATCTTTAGTAAACATTGCTGCTGTTGTGGAGAAATCCTTCACACTTTTGGCATTTGGTCAAGTGTCGAAACAGATTTTACTTCCTGAATTTTATTGACAGGAAACGCGGGGCTTTTCTGGCATGAAACGAATGACGTACTTTCCCCAAACTTCTTGTGCCATGAACTGAAACGAAAATCTTTTTATAATGATTTTTTATGGAAATGTTCTGTACTGTTGGTTTATATTGAACCCCTTTGATAGAGTGCCTTTTATTTTGACGCACATGGTTTCAGGGCTAAATAGGAAAACTACTTGAGACTTCTTAGCCAGTTGTAAATGCTTTTATACTTTTTGTAGCTGTCTGACTGTTAAAAGTTACAAAACACTGCGCTTTTGCTTCAAACCTTGTATTTATTTCTATTTTCTTTGTAGAACTAACTATTTATTCTTCTAAAAGTGCAATAAAAACGTGTACTACCGCTGGACACTGTGTCATAAATGTACATATGAAATGATAATTAACGTGAATAAAAAGTACTTGGTCATTGTGTGTTTTTTAAGGTGAGTTGAATTGCGCAAACACTACAGTTTCGTGCTACTGTAATGTATTTACTTAAGCGATATGCATGGATTTCATTTACTGACAAGGCAATAAGTTAAAACGACTTCAGAGGAAACAAGAAAAGTTAATAATTATCGTAACTCTGTTCTCTGCTTGGACCATATTTTAAACTTGTCTTGAGCTGTGGCTGCTATTGTATAAAGTAGAAGTCCGAGAAAAGACTCAAATAATATTAATAAAGCATTTGGGGAAACTCAAAAAGAGAAACTGTCAGAACGTAACATCTGATTTGTAATTAGAAGGACGGACATTTAAAAACTGCACAAAATCTGGTGTTTTTAAAGGATAGACGGCATAAAAATTAGAGTAAATCATCAGGAAAAAAAAAGTAAAATACTCATGGAGAGCCTGTGTAGTTTTATCAAAGATGAAGGTGCACATTAGTAACTGAGAAAATACGTTTACATATACATTTACGAATTTTTTTTTTAAAAAAGCAGAAGCTAAGGCACTCTTTCTGTAATACAAGATTTAAAAGCCTTTATTTTGTCTGGGCTAGGCCTGTAACAATAATTACTAAATCGACTTATTGCTCAATAGATAACAGATGGAACAATAATTTCTGGGGGTCGAAATTGGTCATCTGTACTTTTTCTTTACATTTGTAAAGGACTTTTTTTTGTTATTTTTCTGTGCTACAATAAGATTTGAGTTGTAGAGAATAACTAACTTATTTGACTCACTATTGTGTTTCCCAACCAGAGGTACGGGGCCCTCAAGGGGTACGTGAGGAATTACTGGGGGGCACTTGGAATGGTGTTAGGTTTTAAATGAAGATGAAATGTACTTTTATCTTTAAAAATGTGTCATTAGTTGTAAATTTAGCTTCTTTTTGGAGTATCATGGACCATAAATCAGTATATAAAATAGTAATTATTGACTATATTCAACTAGTAAACCCATTTATTTGCCCAAAACTCAAGTTAAGGGGTACTCTGAGTGTACGTAGACCACTGCACTATAGGAACAAACAAAGTATTAAGTGTTTCATTCTATTTGTTTATCACTGCTCACATTTTTTAAGTATAACATGTGCATTTAGAGTAGTTTTTAGACTGTTATAGACTGTTACACTGTATGACTCAAGTAGAAGTAAAATGATCAGAAAGCTACACTACAGAATCTTTAAAAGTCATTCAAATAAATGTAACTGAGGGGAATTGAACCTCAGACCTTCCAGCTGTGAGGAGAGAACCCACTGTGCTTAAAGTCCTTCAACATTATAGTCAGACATGATGCAAAAAATGTCATAGTGAAGTACTGGATATTTATAAGAAGAATTTCTCAGAGCTAATGCTAACTTTTATTAAAATGTAAAATATAAATAAACAACCAATTATTGAAATGTAAAGAAAGTACTACCTGATTGTTTTTTATACATATATATATAAATTACTTCCGTTTTATTTTAATTTGTTTAATTTTCATGTTCATTATGCTTCAGAATTTAGCACTCTAGCATTAGCAACTCCACATTAGCCTATCCATGGGTTTGCTGTTGCCATGGTGATTTGAATGGGAACAATATGTCCTAAGTAGTTAACCGCATTCTTATTTTGTGAGTCTTGTTCCCAACGGTAACAAAGCTTTTGTCATTCCCTCATCGGATTGTGCAATTGTTTACGTATTGCAGATATTATTCAGAGACATTTCAAACGTGGCCAATGAGAGAAAACTGGACTGACGACATATTTTAAATTCAGATAGAACGTCAAAAACAGCCGTTACCATGGAAATCCACCATGTTTGCAGCTGGTGTGCTAAACTTACATAGCTATGAGCGAAACGTTAGCCAAAACAATGTAAAAAGTGAGCAAAAAAATCTGATAAACTGCTTGGTCACTTCTGGTAAATACATTTATCAATATATAGCGTTAGAATACTTTTGAATTAACGCTAACTTAAGTATTTAGCATCTTAAAATCTGAATTGATTTTACATTGGGCTAACTGAAAATTCTGCTATGTGTAGCGAGCTCAAAACTAGCCACATTTCTTGTATTTACGACATCTAGACAATTAGATAATTAATTTATATTAGGTGTGAATATACAATTTTAAGTTTTAATTTATTTTTTCCTGAACTGTAGAGGTAAACATTTACAGAAAAATAAATAAAAACTAGCTAAATATATTGTATAGTCCACATTTTAGCCTCTGTGTTTTCAATGACAATGACAATAAAGCTTTTGTCCTTCTTGGTGAGATTGTGCAATTGTTTATATATTACAAACATTACTCAGAGACAGTTAAAACTTAGGCTTTTTTTTTTTTTTTTTTTTTTTTGTTTTTTTAACTCCCACCCACTGTTCTTGTTTCTAAATTTATCCCAAAACTATGACACATGAGAAAAATGACAAACATGGCCCGAACACGTCTGTAACCAGCACGAAACCTCAAACCACGCCCCTCTTCATGTGAGACCACGCCCATCTCCAGGTGAGGCCACGCACAGGAGCGTCAGAACAGGTACACCGAGGCGCGTGCGGCGTGATCCAGGTAAAGCGACACGTTTTTGGACTTTTGTCTTTGTTTTTATGAAATGGAGTTCAATGTCAGTGTTGTCTCGTCGCAGATATTGCTTATTTATGTCTGGATTTGTGTAAAAATTAGACGGAAGCATTGTTTATTTGGAGATGCTTTACTTTGTTCGGTTAGAAGCTGGTGTTGCGTTTGAAGGCGTGGGAAATCTTGCTACTGTGTTCCATGTTTGTGCCAGAGCTGGTCTGTGTTGTAGAAATGGGGCTTATACAGACAACTAGACAATTTATTAAACAAATTGGACATAAATTATGAAACCAATAAACATTGCTTAAGCTCTTTATACTTGATAGCATATTTTAAAATCAAATGTTTTATCTGTTGTTGTTGCCAGACACAAAATCAGTTCAAGTTTTATTGCTATTGTAAGAAATTTAAAAAAGTAATTTGCTTTGGTGATGTGATGTAACATAAAAACAAAAAATAATAGTAAAGTATTAAAACAAAACAAAGGCATGCATAAGTTAAAGTGTTAAATTAAAAATAGACTGAATATAAAAACAAAATATACGCTATGAACAGATTAATGTTGAGTTAGTAAAATTCTAAAAGTTACCATATTGGATCAGATAGCCTTACTCAAATGAACTGTTTTGAATGGTAAACAGAAAAAGAAAAACTCACCAACTTTGTAGACAGTACGGATTTTACTGTCTAATAAATAATCAAAGGAAAATAATAAGGTCAGTCAGTGGTTCTCAAACCTTTCACACCAAATACCACCTAAAATAATTTTACTGAGTACCACCAGATGTAAACCCAGATTATAGCAGGTCTAAATTACTGCTAAACATGGTGTAAAATGTGTCAAAATCAAGTCGAAATTGATCTAAAAAATTTCCAAATTTCTAAAATGAGACTAAACCATGGATACAGTTGTTCTATATAATAATTTCCCCCCAAAAATGACAAATGCATTAATAGATTTGTTTCCAAATTAAACAAATACTCAAACTAGTCTAAATATAGGCTATTTATCTTGGATACTAAGTCAGTTTTCCACCTTTCAACAAGCAAAAAAAAGCTGCTGATCATTTCCGTAACATAACAGTAAAGTAAATAATAATAAAAAGTGTAACAGTGAAGCATTAAATTGACCATATATCACTTTATAAATTGAGGCTTTTTCAATTAGCTACTGCCCGTTACATGTAAGTAAGTTATGTCAATGTTTTTGCTGTTTTAACGTGAATAAATTGATTATCATAAAACATTTGCTCGTGAAACTAGCAGTAAACACTTCATAGCACCGTTACATATTATTTTTTTTCGAATATATTGCAGATTTTATAACTCAGGGAATGTTTTCATCTAACGTAGTACAAACATGAATGTGAGTTTTGGTATTTCGCACCGCTCCTGAACGCCTCTCGGTGCAGATGTTTTCGTGCTGCAGGAAAAAAAGCTCCGATTCTGGAAAAACTCCCGGGAAAAGACAGAAAACAAACAGAAAGTGGATTTAAACTTACAGATGGACCGTCGGTGGGTTTACATGACATTAAATTCATGATATGGAACGGAACAAACTATTTTTCGCGAAGTTAATGGTAGTTGTTGAGTTTTCTGCGCTTCAAAAAGTATTATCAGTGCAGCAAACGCTAAAGTGAACGATTTGACCATATTTTAGGGGAAAATGTTACGTTTTTAAGAATAATTGTTTTTGAGAAATTTGCGTTATAACTTTAAGAAATGCTTGTGGTTAAGTTTTAGCAGAAGTGGAGACTAAAACTGAAAATAAAATCATGTAAAGCAATATACGTCAGACACTAAGCAACTCTCCACAAAATTGATTTTTTATAGAGTCTGTATGCTGTTTTAATTAAAATATTTATCATTAAAACGTTACTGGAAATGATAAAACGTATGTAGTTTTGTACAAACAGACTGCAAAAAATAAACCAAGAACGAAAAAGAGAAATACATTTTGTAGAAGTGAATATATTTTGATGTCTTTTTATAAATGAAGTCACTGACAGTATTTAGACAAACTCATAACAGTCCATCTGAAGTACGCTCAAACTGAAATGTGTTCAAGTTTTGCACAAATGTGGATTAACTGTGAATTAAGTGCAAACGTTTTGTTGCATTTACATTTTTTTTATTTAAAAGATTATGGGCTGCTTGATATTCTATTTTCGCATATTTCCAAAACACTAATATGATAAATATTTGGAGATCTGTTAAACTCGTACATTCTGATACTTAGATTATGCAGGTGTCATGATATTATTCTGAATTTTAGCAATGAGTGGTAAAAACTGTATATTATTTTGTGATGCAACAATACAATTATACGCTTTAGTCCTCAGAAGAACAAAAAAAAAGATTTATCTACTATCGTTTAGCTATTTTTTATTTACTTATTCATTTTTCGCTTTTAGTTGAGTACTGTAACATTTTTGTCGCATTTAGTTCTGTTTTTGTCGCTTTTAGTGTGTTTTTGACACTTTAAGTCATGCATTAATCACTTTTAGTTGTGTTATTGTCGCCTTTTTGTCGCTTTTAGTCACGTTTTTGTTGCTTTTAATTGACTTGAAGTCATGTTTTAGTCAGTTGTGTTATTGTTGCCTTTCTGTCTCTTTTAGTTACGTTTTCGTCGCTTTTTGTCAGGTTTTTGTCACTTTAAGTCATGTTGTAGTCACTTTTAGTTGTGTTACAGTCGCCTTTCTCTCACTTTTAGTTCCGTTTTTTGTCGCTTCTGTGTTTTTTTCAATTTAAGTCATGATTAAGTCAGTTTTAGTTGCGTTATAGTCGCCTTTCTGTCACTTTCAGTTCCGTTTTTGTCGCTTTTGTCAGGTTTTTGTCACTTTAAGTCATGTTGTAGTCACTTTTAGTTGCGTTATAGTCACCTTTCTGTCACTTTTAGTTCAGTTTTTGTCGCTTCTGTGTTTTTTTATATTTAAGTAATGATTAAGTCAGTTTTAGTTGCGTTATAGTCGCCTTTCTGTCACTTTCAGTTCCGTTTTTTGTCGCTTTTTGTCAGGTTTTTTGTCACTTTAAGTCATGTTGTAGTCACTTTTAGTTGCGTTATAGTCACCTTTCTGTCACTTTTAGTTCAGTTTTTTGTCGCTTCTGTGTTTTTTTCAATTTAAGTCATGATTAAGTCAGTTTTAGTTGCGTTATAGTCGCCTTTCTGTCACTTTCAGTTCCGTTTTTTGTCGCTTTTTGTCAGGTTTTTTGTCACTTTAAGTCATGTTGTAGTCAGTTTTAGTTGCGTTATAGTCACCTTTCTGTCACTTTTAGTTCCGTTTTTTGTCGCTTCTGTGTTTTTTTCAATTTAAGTCATGATTAAGTCAGTTTTAGTTGTGTGTTGTTTTTTTGTCGCTTTTAGCTGCATTTTTGTCACTCGTTTCAGAGCTGCAGAATAAAACAGGACATTTTGTTGTTTGTTCAATAACACTGTCTCCTTTTAAAAATAGCAGAACCCCTTTAATATTTTAAATTGTATCAGGCCAGTGTTGCTTAGAAAATTGGGTGCTTTTCAATCAATATTGTTTTGAAATGTAGTTGTTTTTGCTATTTAACATTGTAAATAAGAGTAGTAGAGAGTAAAGCTTAATGTGTAAAAATATCTTTATACCTGCATCAGAAATAGAATAATTTTACTGTAAAAAATGTAAAAACAAACAAAAACCGTCTGTGAATTTGCTGCTGTTCTTATCTTTTTCACGTTGAACTGACCTTGTTTGTGCATTTGTGTCCGATAGTGACTTTAGATCTGGAGTTATAAAAGAGCTACAGCTGCAGACCATTAAACCCGGTGTTTTGCGGTGGTTTTGTGGCGTCTGAAGGAAATGCCATTCTTTATTTGAGTCTGTTCTCTGCAGGAAAACGAACAGTTTCAAACGCTGGCGAAGTTCAGAAATGGCGCTGGCAAATATTTGATCCGTCACAGTTACATTTGTGTTGAAAGAGACTGGGCCGTTATCAGATTTTCACAGTTATTCTGAATGTGAAAGAAACTGCTGCAAAAATCCTTCATTAACTCACTTTAATTGATGTTATCGCTCATTTTATTTAGTCAAACATTCAATTTAAGTGACATTTTGGCAGCAGTGACTCAATGATGGAGCTTTTACCACTAAATCTCCCCAAATGTTGTGACTTGTAGTACGTTTTTAATCCAAAATATGCTCAAAGTTTGCATTTTTCAACTCAAAAAGACTGAAATATGAACTGACAAACTATTAGAAGAATCATTTGTCTTTTTTTTTTTGTCATGTTTTTTGTCACTTGTAATGTTTTTGTCACTTTTAGACATGTTTTTCTCACATGTAGTTGCATTTTTGTCACTTTTTAGATGTGCTTTTGACGCTTTTAAACACATTTTTCCCGCTTTATGTTGCATTTTTGTCTCTTGGTTGTGTTTTTGTCGCATGTAGTAATGTTTTTGTCCCTTTTTGACGTCTTTTGCGCGTTTATAGAGGCACTTTTCTCACATTCAGATGCATTTGTCACTTATGTTTTGTTTGTGTTTTTGTTGCTTCAGTCATGTTATTTTAGTCATGTTTTTAGTTTTTAGTTGATGTTTTTGATGCTTTTAGACGCATTTTGTCGCTTTAAAACGCTTTTTGATGCTCTTTTTTTGCGTTTGTTGCTTTTTTGTCGCTTGTTTCAGAGCATGTTTTAATAAATCAACACCACACAGTTTGCAGTTTTTATGCAAAATAAAACAGGATATTTTACTGTTTGTGGAGGAAATTATTGCAGCCTTTTGCGATTTGCTGATTGCGTCCATTCAATTTCGATTTGATTTCGATTAATTGTGCATCCCTATCCCTCTCACTTTTAAAGTTGATTTAATTATGATTCTTTTAGTTTGATTGTTATTTCGTTCACCTGTAATTATTGTACTGTCATTTTAAATGCACTTTTTGTGAATTTCATGAGTCATGAGCAGTTTATGTCACAGAGAAGGTGAAAAGGGAGCATTTATGTTTTATAATTTAAGTTTTTTTACACCGTTTGTTCGTTTGTTCCAGGAGCAGGAATGGAGGCCTGTGTGATGAAACCAGAAGTCAAGAAGAAACCCAAACCAGTGAGAACACAATTGTTTTACTATAATCTTAATAAATAAACTTGTGACTAAGAAGGAAATTTACTTGTATTACAAAAATTTTGCAGAGGAGAGAGTCAAACGGGGCAAAGGAGACACTTTTTTGGTCCAAATAAATAACAGACAAGGCTTGAAATAAAGTGTATTGTTGCTTTAAGAATGATATTAAGGTCACATAGGAGTTTTTTAATAACTTTGTTTCAATTTAATGAAACTTGAACGGTGCAAATATGTCAATTCTATCCATGCACGTCTATAATTATATGTTTATTTTATTTATTTATAAGATGGAGGTTTTAATAAAAGCCCTTTTAAGGTTTTCGCCTGCAGCTGCTTTTGTATCTCATGTATCGTTTTGTCAAATAATATGACGTAGAATGTTTAATTTATGGTTTGTTTTTCTTTTCTCAGCCTAAACCTCCTCCAAAGCCTTTTGTTGAGGTAAAGCAACACACTCACATGACATTATTTAAACTATTAACATAAATAAAATGAACAATCCTGTTTTCCAGACAAATAGAATTGAGTCCAGTTTGTCAGAGAAACCCACTCCAGTCCAGAGACAGACCCCGGTCAAGACCCAAGTCCAGAGCCAGGCCCAGGTCAAGACCCAAGTCCAGAGCCAGGCCCAGGTCAAGACCCAACTCCAGAGACCGGTCCCAGTGGAGAGGAGGACCCCGGTGGTCCCTCCGCGGCCCAAAGACCCGGTGAGTCCAGTCCAGATGCTTCTTTGTCGTAAGCCTCTTCTTCTTGAGTTCAGGTTAAATCCACCTCTGAGAACGACAGAGACGACCAGCAGAGGGCGCCGTGTCTGTGTTTGAGCAGAGAGCTGCGTTATTACTGTTTTATTTTATTAGATCATTCTTAATTGTATGCATGCCTTCTTTTATATATTTTGCTACTATTTTACGCCGCTGTAGTCGACTAAAGAAATTCTTGGTCGACTAAAGATCTGCCCCATCGACCGATCAATTGAGTCAGATACAGGGAAATACTTCATAGTTTTGATATATTTTTGCCACACTTTGCCGTTTTAGTCGATTAATCGGTCGATGGGGCTGGTCTTCAGTCGACTACAGCCCTAAATGAGTCCAACCTGTCAGAGGCACTTTCATGTAATGGACAAATATGATGCAAAATTGACTTTGTTGAGCTTTTATCCATGTTCTAACATTGTTCCGTCATCAATAACACACTTGGAGTATCATTTATCTTGATTGTTTGTTTGATGCTGGTTTGTAAATCCTCTCTTTCTCTAACTCTGTGTTCTGAACTTTTATGTGTGACGTAGATCAGTGTTTTTCAACCTCTTTTGAGTTGTGGCACATTTTTTGGGTTTAAAAGCGACCACAGCACACCACCTACTACAAAAACATTACCAAAACAGACCATTTAGATATTGAAATATGATGAAATTTACTTTTATTTGAACAAAAAGTGTTTGTGCCACTGTCTGGTTCTTTACATTTGGTAATAGTCATGGTTTTGTGTTATTTTTTAGTGCAGAAGTAGCTCAGGACGCTCCAAAAAGGTAAATTAGTCAATTACATCCACAAGTGTCGGCCTGTTAACTCAATTGGACATTTTTTCAAGGCACATCTGACAAAACCTCAAGGCGCACTGGTGTTCCCCGGCACTGGTTGAAAATCAAGGACGTAGATGAAGCTGACGTCATTTTTCCCAGAATATTTTTGTTTTAAGTCCTTAAATCATGACCAGACTCACTCTGAACATTTCTTTCATTTAATCACGATAACTACAACTTCATCAGATCCACTCTTTACTTCAGTGCATTGTGGGTATATATTTCCATGTATGTAGGCATGTAATTGCCTCTGCAGTCAGTAGATGGAGCCACAGCTAAGTCAAAATGGCATCTCCCAACGCAGTGATAAAGTTAGATTATCTTCGTAAAAGCATTTTATTTTTAGTTCTAAAACATGTCAAACTGAAGACACTCAAGAGCAGGTTTAAAGGCTAAAAACAATATAAAAAATGCACAATATTTTTCCTTTAAAGCATGTTTTTACCTGTACTTTAGGTCAATGGAAACGTAGCGACTGGTCCTCCGGTGATTCCTGGCAGACCCACAGAACAGGTGTGAACATACAGCACACTGAAGGGGGGCCCATTGTTGAACAGTGTGGGAAAAGGCTCACAGACCAACAAAAGGTGTCGCGTTTCATTTTCCAAACCTCTTTTGTTGTGAATTTTTATCTCTTTGTTGTTTTTTGTTGTTGTTAAGGAGCTGAAATCTCCCCGACAGTTCAGCCAGCGACGCCGAGAGCAGAGCACAGACGCACAGGTACAAAACTTACACTTTTTATTGTTCTATTCAATAAAAACAACAACTTTGATCTTGTTTTATTGTAGAAAAGAGAGAACAGTTATCATTCCCTTTAGGGCTGTAACATTTCAGCAACGAGTTAATTGTGACAAGTCGACTATAACAAATAATCGTAGCTGTATTTTGTTTATTTAAATTGTTATCTAGACTTAACAGAGTCTAAAACACACACGAAAAGGCTGCTTTATAACACATTTTTAAATTTTAAAGGCATTTTTAAATCAAAATGTCAAAAAAACTGTAAACTAATCGTTATTTTAACTTTCACTATTTCAATAATGCACTTTATTTGTAAATATTCTGTATCTTAAAGGCTTCAGTCACTTAATTTCAACATTTATTTGGTTAGAAATGTGTTTTAAAAAGTTTAATGTACAATAGAAATAGTTGTTTTATGTTGAGAAATAGCCCTTATTCCCTTTTTGTTTGGTTATTCCTCTTTTTCGGCTCTTTCTTTCAAAATTATGATTTGTATGTTTAAAAAAAACAAAACAAAAACTGTCCTATGTTAAATAAAATGAAACAAAACAACAAAACAATTTTTTATATGTTGTGCATTATTAACACACATTTGTCTCTTTAGAGCTCCAGTGCAGACGGACCTAATGACGAGGCTGATTTTAAACAGGTATTAATTAACCTCTAATATCTTCAATAATATTTACTGATTTAAACCGTTATTGTCATTCCAAGAAACCTCAACTATGGTTCTTTAAACCTCGTCTTTTCTTGTTCCTGATGTGTTCTTGTGTCGTGTTGCAGATTAATGGATTAACTGGAGCGCTACGGAAAAGTCAAAAGGAGAAATCGCCGACGTTCAGTGTAAGTTGCAGCACGCCTTGAACTCTCACATTTACAGGTTCACACGGGTGCTGGAAATCCTTGAAAGGTGGGGAAGGTGCTTGAATTCTGGAAAAAGGAAACTTGAAAGACTTGAATTTTTCTGCCCAGTTTTGCGATTGCGATTAGATTTGTTTTATTGGTTTTGGTTCGTTTTAATAATAGGATTCTGTCCAGAGTTCACATTTTAAACACAACCAGGAGAATTGACAAAGACATTGAAATATGAATTGACAAACAAATAAAAGAATCACGTGTTTAGGAATGAGTTTCATGATTTTAGTGGCGTTTTTCATGTTTTTGTTGTTCTTAGTCAGGTTTTTGACAGTTTTAGTTGCAATTTTGTCACTTTTAGACATGTTTTTCTCAGTTTTAGTCACATTTTTGCTGCTCTTAGTCACATTTTTGTCAGTTTTAGTCACGTTTTTTGCTGCTCTTAGTCACATTTTGGTCAGTTTTAGTCGTATTTTTGTTACTCTTAGCCCCTTTTATGTAATCACGTTTTTGTTGCTCTTAGTCACGTTTTTTGACAGTTTAGTTGAATTTTAGTCACGTATTTGTCAGTTTTACCTTTTTGTTGCTCTTAGTCATGATTTTGACAGTTTTTGTTGCGTTTTTGTCACTTTTAGACATGTTTTTATCAGTTTTAGTCACGTTCTTGTTGCTCTTAGTCACATTTTTGTCAGTTTTAGTCACGTATTTTTCTATTTTAGTCACGTTTTTGTTGAACTTAGTCACGTTTTTGACAGTTTTAGTTGCATTTTAGTCACGTATTTGTTAGTTTTACGGTTTTGTTGCACTTAGTCACGATTTTGACAGTTTTTGTTGCGTTTTTGTCACTTTTAGTCATGTTTTTTGTCACTTTTAGTCGTGTTTTTGTTATTCTTAGTCACATTTTTGTAATCACGTTTTTGTTGCTCTTAGTCATGTTTTTTGACAGTTTAGTTGCATTTTAGTCACGTATTTGTTAGTTTTACGGTTTTGTTGCACTTAGTCACGATTTTGACAGTTTTTGTTGCGTTTTTGTCACTTTTAGTCATGTTTTTTGTCACTTTTAGTCGTGTTTTTGTTATTCTTAGTCACATTTTTGTAATCACGTTTTTGTTGCTCTTAGTCATGTTTTTGTCAGATTTAGCCATGTTTTTGTTGCTCTTAGTCATATTTTTGACAGTTTTAGTCATGTTGCTGGCATTATTTGCATTTTTGTCACTTTCGATTGTGTTTTTGTTGCTATTAGATCTGTTTTTGTCACTTTTGGTCACGTTTCTATCGCTTTTAGTCAGGTTTTTGACTCCTTTAGTTGCGTTTTTTTGTCCGAACATGTTTTAACAAATCTAAACTACAGGGTTAGCAGTATTTTTCAGAATAAAACTTGATATTTTGTTGTTTGTGGAGGAAATGATTGCACTTGTTGCAAATTGCAGCCTTTGCGATTTGCTAATTGCGTCCATTCAAACTTTCGATTAATTGCGCAGCCCTGGACTTGACGCCAAACACTTGAGACTGGAGGACGTCTTGAGGAGTTCATCGTGTGGTGCTGTTAAAGGCTTGTCAGGCGTGTTATGTGATGCATCCCACTGACTGTCCCGACTTGCTGATTGACCCCCTGTTTTGCATTTCTGCTGCACACTAACCTGTCATTACAGCCCTACGGCCAAAAACAGTCAGAGAATTTCAGCATCATATTTTAGTTAAACATCAGATCGCAGGTCAAAGTGCAGATGACGGGTTAAACGACACATTTCATGATTGTTTTTAAGATTTGACTAAACATTTTGCCTGTTTGTCCCCAGTTTGACAGTTTTCATAATGTCCCTTCCTGGTTGGACATAGTTTGAGGCAATTCTACAACTGTTACCTAGCAACCAGTTTGAAAACAAAGGCCAAAATCCATATGAATTACGCAATAGTTTTGATTAGACAAATAATAATACCTGATAATACCGTTACCTAAGGCTGGGCGATACGGTGATAAAAATGGAATCGTGAGCTGGTCCCTGTGACAATCTGCTATTTTTATGACATTGTTGTATCGTGATTGACTGTTTGTCTCTTTAATGCAGCTGTCTGTTCAAACACACTTTTTCTCCTGTTGTTTAGCCTCTGAAGCCTCTGAGCAGATTACTTTATTTACCTCTTATTTCGCTTTAAGTACAATAATTCAACTCAATGCACCAAAGCGCAACTAAAAGCGACAAAAATGCGTCTAAAAACTACAACGACGCGACTAAAAGTGACAACAAACACAACTGAATGTGACAAAAACGTGACTAAAAGTGACAAAATTATGCTTAAAATGTGAATCTGAATAGAAAATCTAATCACATTCGCAAAACTGGTCAGAAAAATCACAATTACATATTTTTTCCTAGTATTATGCAGCTCTATTAAAGGCAACAGAAAAAACAAAGTGAACACAAATCGAAATCATTATCTGGCCCCAAGAAAATCGTGATTATAATTTTTTGCCATATCGCCCAGCCCTACCGTTACCGTTGAACGATGGTTTAAACTGTAGGAAATATTTGTCAGTTTCTGTAAATTGTCCTTGTATTTTTGATGATGCGTTGCCTTTTTAAATGTCGCTTTTTGATGACATCACAGAGGGATTCTGTTTTACAACTGTCATTTCAAACTCAATTTTTTCTAAACGTTCTCACAAAGTGCATCTTGACTGATGTAAAGCTATAATAAATATTTACCACAGTGGCGATCACACAAAACTAAGGGTAACGCTTTATATTAAGGTTCCTTAGTAAACTATTTATAATGCATTAATAAGCACTTGTTATGTGTTTATGAGCACTTATAAGTCATTTACAAGCATTTATTATTGTGATAATTGAAAATAATGGAATATGCAGCTCATTGATGCTCTGTACATGTGGTTTATTCACTCAAACATGTTTTGTCTGATGGATTATAAACATGTATAAGGCGTTATAAGTGCATAAACAAACTAATAGTGCTTATAATAACAATAATATCATAAGTAAGTAAGTATTATTTACAGTAAATTCCTAACTATTGTATAATGTATGTGGATTTTGGCCCTTGTTTTCAAAATGGTTGCTTGGCGTGGAGTTAGCTTCATTTTTTCCCCAACCCACTTCTGCCACAGACCATCACTTTGCATTTTTCACAGTTAGGGAAAGGTTAGGGTTAGGTTTAGGAACAGTGTATTTGGTTAAGTTTAGGGCTTTGTGGCAGGAAAGCTAACCAGGTCTCAGCAGAACTTGGTTGGAGAATGAAACTGTCAAACTGGGGACAAATGGGCAAAATGTTGAGTAAAACCTTAAATATAATCATGTTCACTATGTTTTACTGAAATGTGTCGTTTAACCTGCCGTATAGACTCTTAAAGGTCCCATAACATGCCAAATCGACTTTTCAGAGGTTTTAACCTTCCTACAGTGCTATTTTGGCCTCGTATGTTGTGCCCAAAGTGGTTTTTTGATTGATTCCCACATGCTTTCGCTAGAGAACTGTCTTTTCCGTCCCCCTCGGCTGAGCAGCAGGCGAGGGCTCCTCCACCAGGATGTGGCGGTGTTTAAGGCACGCGTCCAGGAAGTGCTTGCAGCCGCAGAATAAAAACAGCTAATGCTAATGCTACACAGTAATTACGATGGATCGACAGATCGAAGAGTTAGCTTGTTATTTACCAAGCGGCAGCGTCCGTCGTCGAGTCCTGGAACACGTCAAACTCCAGGTCAGATCCAGGGCGTAGGACTCAGCCACGGCCCGCACCGTCAGGACGGATAAAGGTTTATTCCTGTGTTTGTGTATCGCTGTTTACGGAGCACGGCGCATGCACCATCTCCGCTCTGAAGCCCGGCACGGTTGGGCGGGGAGGCAGCCTGCTCTCTGTTCGGGGTCAGATCTCCAGAGTGAGCCGTTTGCTTTTACAAGGAGAGGCCAGTCCAAGAAATGGGTGTTTTTTGGAAACTGTTATGTTATGGATATTGCACAACGCAAAAATGTATCAACAAAGCCCTTAGAATAGACTGTGTAAAGGGGAAAATAGAAGAATATGGGACCTTTAAGTTGTGGAGTTGCATAAAGACAAATAAAAAGCAGACACGGAAAACTGAAATTTGCGAGGTGCACTTGAACGCACCGTAATGTCTCTGCTGTGACTCTGGTGCTGTGTTGAATTGAACAGGTGTGTTTGGGCGTGAGCTGTAACTAACACGACTGTGGACACAAAAGGCTCTGTGTGTGTGTGTGTGTGTGTGTGTGTGTGTGTGTGTGTGTGTGGGTGTGTGTGTGTGTGTGTGTGTGTGTGTGTGTGTGTGCGTGTGTGTCTGTGTGTGTGTGTTCGTGTGTGTGCGTACGTGTGTGTTGTTGTGAGAGCATGTATGTGAGTCAGACTTAATTATAAACCCACAGACGACATTGTTTGGGCAGACGCTGCAGGTCAGAGGTAAAAGCTGTAACATGCGCCGACTTAAAACCGGAAGAGCCGTTAGTGTCGTACTTGGCTCCAGAACCAAATAAAAAGTATAAACGAAACGACTTTCACATCACGGCCCTGAACCTGCGCTCAATGAGCAACTGTTATAGCTCACTGTGGAGCATATTGTGAATGTTTTGTGTAATCGTGACTCGCCGAGTATGAAAATGATCACAGTCGTATTCTGATACTTGTTATACGGACTATATTGACACAAAAATACATTTAAAGACCATTGTCTAGTGGTATTATTAAGGTTAAGGTTAAGGTTAAGGTACACTTTATTGTCCCCACAGGGAAATTTGTCGTCTGCATTTGACCCGTTTATTAAATTAAATTAAATTAAATTCAGATTTCAGTCAGCTTTTCCTCAATAATACACTTTATTTGTAAATATTCTCTATATAAAAGCCTTCAGGTGCCATATTTCAACCTTTATTTGGCCAATAATGTGTTTAAAAAGTAGAAATAGAAATAATCGTTTGAGAAGTTGTCATTAGTGACAGCCTTACTTTACATTTCACACTTCAAAATGTGTCCCTCAGTTTTATGAGCAAACGATTATAGTTCATTGTTACTGAATGATGGTGAAGTGTATCTTTGTAGATAATTGTCTAAAGCTCGTACACCAAACCTTTTTATTCTAGTAGGGGAGTAATTTATTCAGGACTCTGGTACAAATCTGCTCTATCTGTCTGTCTCCTCATTTAAAGTGCGTATGACAGGTTTTTAGGATTTTCTAATTTTGACTTTGTTCAGTGTATTAATACCACTCGTAAATATAAATTGTAGTTTTACACCAGTCAGGTCGCTATTTGTGGAGAAAAGTTGAAAAATCTGTCGACAATTACAGGAAGTAAACAAACTGATGACATCACACTGGGGACACAAAGGTTACGCATAATTTACACAAAATAAACTACTTTTTGACGCTTTAAACATTGATTCAACAAAATAAAAGTGTTCAAGTGTGTTTTTCTTTGTCAAATAAACAAAATCTGTGACATTAGCTGAGTTTTGACCAATGTACAGTGTGGTTGCTATGGTCATTTCCTAGTGTGATGTCATACTTTACAACCAGGAAGTAAAATTTAAAACCTAAAAAATAGCTAAACTGGGGTGAAATTTGTAAAGATTTTAATAGAACTTTGAATATATTTATCTTAATTTGCATTTTAGTTAAATGCATATTTCAACCTGTTATAGGCGCTTTAAAAATACAGTATTTTATCAATCGCCATCACAGAAAAAAAGAGTTGTGTCGTTATATAACACTTTAGAATAAAAGACTGTTCTATAGTTGTGGAAGACAGTATTTTTGGATCTAATTACTCCAATTTTAACTTAACTTAAGATTTTAATTTCTGTATAACATGTATTGGCTTTTTTCATTATTGCCCTTTAATAACAAGTAAGATGTAAACAACAGACCTTTGTTGTATAGACTTTATATGAATTCATACATTTTTTGCACATTTGAATTTTCCTCTTCCTTTTATTTTACATTTGGAAATATTCTAAACAATAAAAAATATAGTAAAATCAATTCTAAACCCAAACTATCCCAGATTAATATGTATTTTAACAGTATTTATAAATAAACAATATGAAAAACGTGTGCTAATCATACTAATCATTGAAACAATATTTTGTCGATTTACATTTCCATATGTTGTAGTTCAGTTCAGTCATTTTCTCCTGTTGTTTTTCTTCTTCAGAGTTATGTGTCCGAGAGCACAGAGGAGGAGGAGACCGACCTGAACAGACAAGTTCCAGGCTCTAAACCGGTTTGTGTGTTATTTGAATGTTTGTTTCCATGTTTGAGTCACCGCGAGCTCTTTTCATCACGTGTGTCTGCGCAGGGCGGCCTGAAGGGCGTCATGAAGAGTCTGCAGCTCCGATCTGCACCAAAGGTAACCAGGAATCTGCAGAATGTCCCGTGGTGGTGTTCACTGTAGAGAGTTTGATGATGTCATGATGTCAGGTGGACGGATCACTTAAAGGGGCTGTACCCGATTCTTACTGTTTTGAAACATGAAAACACAACTAGTTTATGTTAAAGTCACATTTATCTCTCACTTTCCTAATGCAGTCCCAGCATCTTAAATATTCACCTCCATGAGTCTTTGTGAGCCTTGTGTGAGTTTTGCCATCGCAGGTAAAGCTAACAAACATTAGCGTGCTAAAGGTGCACTTCCTGTATCTCGTAGAATAAAGCGCTCTATAAACAGAATCAGAGAAAGTGATATGGTCCTATTTTCACTCGAATGGACGCTTTTACAATGTATCTGAGCTGGGGCAACACAGATTTTACTTTAAAAAAATCAGTCACATGAACTTGTTCTGTTTTTCACGTTTCAAAACACAAAAAAATCTGGTACAGCCCCTTTAATCAAACCTCATATTGTTCCTTCATCAAAAACACATTGGAGTTGTATTTAGCTTCATTCACGCTTGGTTCATTATTCCTGTTTACGAGATCCTGTCCATAGGAGGCTCAGAATATACTCAGTTTCAAATCTCTCAGATTTCTGATGCCAAAGGTTGATGTTTGGAGGTCTCCTGCTGTTTCTAAGTCCATAAATCATCAGCATTTCTAAATCAAATCACGCTCATTACAACTGTGTGCTTACATTAGCATGTTGGCGTAAGCTAGCATTTAATTGTTTTTGCTACTGCCAGTAGATGGAGTGCTAATACATATCCTAATGAGGGAACACCTGACTGGGAGAAAGTTTAAAGGACAATAACAACACAAATAATACATAATATGCATCCTTTGATTAAAAACAAAACAAAAAGAAAAGCGGCTAACATCTTTGTAATTGTGGCAGAACCTAATTTTATTTAAGTTATTAATTCAAAACACCAAAACAGTAAAAAAAAAACTATAAAAATTATTAAAACGTATGTGCGTCGGCTGCTTGAGTCCAGCTCCGACCAGTTTAAATGGCGGTTGCTGAACATGGTCAAAAGTCCTCAAGCGGCGGAGACACGAGTGAGCTCTTTGTGATGTTGTCATAACATTGTAATCTGTGTCCTCATCGTCACTGCTTATTAGCGCTAAAAGTGTTGTTGTTGTTCCTCCAGGGAAGCAGAGACCCGAGTCCAGACCCGAGCGCCGTCGAAACGTCAAAGGAAGAAAAGTCTGAAAAACACAAAGATGCAGAACAGAAACTGGTGAGAGCAGAGACTGAAAATACACAAAGGGTTAACATGAGTGAGAAGCACCAATTCATGATTTAAAACAAAATATATCTTTAAATAGGAGAAAAGTTTTCCAAATGTTGTGTGTAACAGAAAGCCATGAATAATCAATCTTCTGGACAGCACAGACCTTTACAATCTTATGTCAAAATGTTAAAAATTCCATACTGGAGGTGTCTGTTGACAAAAAAGAAGAAAACCATAACACATGTTTTCAATTATAAACCGACATCAGATCTAAATGGCTTTTCAGTCTTTATATAAAAAATAATAATAATAATTTAGAATTTCCAGTGTAGAAAGTTTGTTTGTTTTTCTAATGCAAAAATAAAATAATCCTATCCTCAAAAGTTGTATTTGAGCTTCATGAAAGTTTATCATTTGTGTGTAAGTACGTGATTTTTAATAAACAATACAGTACAAACAGAAACGGAAACAGTTTCAAAAGTGACTAATAGCAGTAATTGTGACTTACAAAAACAGAACAGGTAGAGACTTCTGAGTGTGTGAGAACATAAATAATACAACAACTGTAATAAAAACAATATCAAGAAATAAAACACTTCCAGTTATTAGATGTTGTTGTTGTGATGTTCTGGTAAATCTAATCTAAAATGTCCTCACAATCGTTCTCATCTATGACAAGTTGGACTACTCATTGAACTAAAATGCAGTTAAGATAAATATATTTCAAATTCTGCTGAAATCGTTACAAATTTCACCCCAGTTTAGCTATTTTTTCAGGTTTTTAGTTTTACTTCCTGGTTGTAAATGATGACATCACACTAGGAAATTACCAAGAAACATCCTGTACAGAGCGCCAAAACTCATCTAATGTCACAGATGTTTTTATTTTACAAAGAAAGATACTTGTAAACATCTTTAATTTGTTGAATCAATGTTTAAAGGGTCAAAAAAGTTTGTGTAAATTATGCATAACCTTTGTCTCCTCGCTGTGATGTCATCAGTTTGTTTACTTCCTGTAATTTTCAACGTATTTTTCAACTTTTCTCCACAAACAGCGACCTGATTGGTGTAAAACGATAATTTATATTTACTAGTGTTATTAATACACTGAACAAAGTCACAATTAGACAATAATAAAAACCTGTCATGTGCACTTTAAAGCTGGGGTACATCATTTTCACGCTGCGGAACTGGACGTAGATTTTTAAATCTGTCTAACTCATCCCTCGCTGTCACAAACACGTCGTTAAAATTCCCATGTATTAATTTTCAGTTCTGTGCACAGTTTTAAAACAGCTTTTTTCAGGCGATAAAGTGAAACTGGGGAGGACCACCGAGCGCAGCCAATCAGAGCGCTGCTTTCAGCTCTTACTTTGAGACAAAGCACTTTATTATTAGATGTGGACAGCACACAGAGGTCTCATTATGGTCAGAAAGTGCTGCTTTTACAAGATACTCTTTGATGGAAAACACAACATTTACCACTTTACGCCCAAAAAAGTCAAGTACTCCAGCTTTAAGGAGAGTTTTAATTATTATTTAACCACCACCTTTCTTGCCCCTTTTCTTTTTTGTTTGTTTATTATTTTCAATTGTGTTGGTTTTTAAAAAATGATGATAACAAAAGAAAAAAAAGACAAACTATTAACTGGTTTCTGTAAGTATTTATCCAGTGAAACATTCTCAAACAGGCTCTGATAAAACCCTTAATAAAACGACGACTCATATTTTACGATAATAAATCCTTTTCTCTTCTGTCTCTTTTAGGAGAAGAAAAAAGAGCTCTCTGCCAGCTCCGACAGTTTGTCTGAAAACAAGGTTCTTACTTCTTACTTCACTGTTAAACATTAGATTCTGCTTTTGCTCGTTTTGTAACTCTGGCCTTTGTTTCAGGAAAAAGGAGGAATCTTCAGCGGGATGTTCAAAAAGTCGCCCAAAACGACAGAATCTGCTCAGAATGAAGAGGTGAGGATGGCTTTTCAATGTATTTTTATTAGCTATAGTTTGTTAAAAGTGTTGTTTTTCAATTTTACTTAAACTTTACCTTTTAAAATAGACTTTAACTTTGTATTTATTTCCTGTATTGAATAATTTAACTATAGAAAATATGACTAAGTCTCAGAAACATGCGCTATTGAAACAAGAAAACAACATCGTAACAATCCAAGTATAAAATGACATACTAAAATTAGAAATAGAATAGATATGTGGATATAACAAAGACAACATTTAGACCTGATTTAGACCCTTTTAAGACTTGGTTAAAACTCTGTAAAGACCTGGTTAAGACCTGATTTAGACCCGCATGGTTTAGTCCTGGTTTAGATCTGTTTTAGACTTGGTTTCAACCTGGTCTAATTCTGGTTTAGTCCTGGTTTAGACCTGGGTTAGATCTGGTTTAGACTTGGTTAAGACTTGGTTGAGACTTGATAAAGACTTGGTAAAGACCTGGTTGAGTCCTGGTTTAGTCCTGGTTTAAGTCCTGGTTTAGACCTGGTTAAGTCCTGGTTTAGATCTGTTTTAGACCTTGTTTCGACCTGGTCTAGACCTGGTTTAGTCCTGGTTTAGACCTGGCTGAGTCCTGGTTTAGATCTGTTTTAGACCTGGTTTAGTCCTGGTCTAGCCCTGGTCTAGTCCTGGTTTAGATCTGTTTTAGACCTGGTTTTGACCTGGTCTAGTTCTGGTTTAGTCCTGGTTTAGACCTGGCTGAGTCCTGGTTTAGATCTGTTTTAGACCTGGTTTAGTCCTGGTTTAGACCTGGCTGAGTCCTGGTTTAGATCTGTTTTAGACCTGGTTTAGTCCTGGTCTAGCCCTGGTCTAGTCCTGGTGTAGATCTGTTTTAGACCTGGTTTCGACCTGGTTTAGACCTGGATTTGATTTGGATTTAGTAGATTGTGGTTCAGTCCTGGTTCAGACCTGGTTTAGTCTTGGTTTAGACCTGGTTTAGTCCTGATTCAGTTCTGTACATGACGTTAAAGTGTTTTTCTAAAGTGTTGGACTTGTTTCTGGCCCCGAGGACAAAACCATCCGAACAATCTGGCCCTCAGTGAAATAAAGTTGAACATCTCTGTCCCGCACACAGCAAACTGTACAACCTTGAACTTAGAAGAAGATTGAAGATTTTGACGAAATGTACAGAAGGATTTGTTGATATCTAGTTTTAAACCTGATTTATTGAAGTTTTAAGTCAAAAAAATGAGGAAAACTTTGAATTTCCAGGTCAATTTTCAGTCAGATCTAGTTTACTGAAAACTAAATAAGAAATCCAAACAGTAACTAATATGTTAAAATTAACAGAACCATTTACACCTAGTTCTGTCCATTTTTTAGATTGAAATGTCTCAAAATATATAATACACACATAAAACGCCTAATTTCTACATGAAAACATGACATGATGAAAAATGTGTACCATATTTTTTTCTTATTTATGTGAGTAAACTACTGGAGAAGTTTTTAGTTTAGTTTAGTTTATTTGGGCTCTTCAAATAGATATCTTTTAATTGGCCCGAGCCAGTAAACTGGCGAGGGACATTGTGTTTCGTCCGTTTCGTACTTATTCTTATTACGCACTGTTTTCATACTCTTCGCGGCCCTTTTTGACCCAGTAAACATGCACGAAAAGTCTTCAATGGGGGTATAGTCGCGATCGGCCCGGAAAAAAATTTCGTATTTCGCGCGTCTCGAGAGCGTCCGACCCGGCCCGAACGAGCAGCACCGGCCCGAATCGGACCCCTATGGGAAATGGGACGAGCAAATTTTGCCCGACGTGCACGAAACTCGGAGCAGTGATAGAGAATAGTGAACCGAGCAAAACATGACATTGGAGCGCGGCCCTCGGACCAAGCGCACGGCGGCCATATTGGACCGAAGTCGCCACGCCAGTTTGACTTTTTTTTTTTGACGGAGAACTTGGACTAGGGCTTTTGCCACACGTGGGTCTGGCACACATTTATGCGATCGGGACACATTGAAATGTAATAATCTGCCACTTTTATTCGGATATCTCAAATGGTTTCGCCGCGGCTCGCCATCGAAGAACGCCTTCGTTTCCTGTTTTTACGATCGCATGTCACGGCTACACGCTTGGACTGAGAGAGCTGTAATTTCAGTCACGAGTGCGTAATTATGATCTGAATATAATGCATTAATTAAAAAAAATAAAAAGTACTCGCTAGCGTCCCCTACCTATTAAGTCAAACATCGACTTTGTCCGATTTGGACGAAACTTGGGGAATATGTCCAGTGCAGGGCGGCATGAGAAAAACTGAATTAGTGATATGGTGCATTTATCATCGTTGGCCACCAGGGGCGCAAAGAGTGCTCACCAAATAATTTCAATAGCTCCTGCACGCACATGCATACTCCGATCGACATGAAATTTGAAACACTCGTAAACGTAAAGCTGCTTAATCCATTTATATGCGCACAATAACAATCAACCCTACGGCGCCACCTGTAGGAGCGCACTAAATTACAATGGGGAGAAAAACAATTACTTTGACTTTTATTAGTGAAAATTTGCAGACAATTCCTAGACGGCCTCCTGATCAGAAAAGCCAATGAGACCCATAGCCTACTTTTCACACTTTTGCCTCTAGAGGCCTCCAGAGCTCCCATTCATTGTCTATGGGACTCAGACTGTCTTCACACAAGGCTGCAATAAAAAACAACTAAAACCTGCGGGACAGCCACCAAACTCAATACAGAGACTCCTTGTAAGACACATTAATGGGTCATAACCGTATTTTTCCTGAAACTAATAAACAGCCTCTAGAGCGCCACCTTTTGGGTGAGGCCTATGGAGAGGGAGACACATTTACTTTGGAGGAGGCCCATAAAATTTGGCACAGTGATAGTACACATAAAAAGCACCCTAAAACATAATTGGTGCTCAGTCATCAGACCAGCGACAAGGCGGCCATATTGATTTTCATTTTAAACGCCACTTTAAGTTTTCGTTTTCCATTGAGAACTTGTCGTAGGGTTTTGGGCCTAGATCAGTCTAACATACATTTTCCTGATCAGGACGCATTGAAATTCAATAAAAAAACTGTTTTTTGGAGATATCTCTTAGGGTTTGCGCGTGACTTCCTTTCAAATATCGCCATCATTTCCTGTTTTTGTGCTTATCCCTCAGAGGCACTTGGACTGTGCCTACAGAGCCCAAATTGCCACCAATGATGGAAAATTGAATATTACACAAAATTGACCAGGGAGCACAGGACCACTAATAACTATAGCGCCCCCTACAGTTCACTTAAAAGTGTCCAGATTGTCCGATTGACAACAAATTTGGGGACATGATTCTTTGCTATATAAGATGCAAAAAAGTCAATGGGAACCATGGCCTATTTTTCACACTTTTGCCTCTAGGGCCCTCCGGAGCTCCCATGCATTCTCTATGGGAGTCAGACTGTCTTCACACAAAGCTGCAATAAAAAACAACTAAAACCTGCAGGACAGCCACCAAACGCAATACAGTGACTCCTTTTAAGAGACATTAATGGGTCATAACCGTATTTTTCCTGAAACTAATAAACAGCCTCTACAGCGCCACCTTTTGGGTGAGGCCTATGGAGAGGGAGACACATTTACTTTGGAGGAGGCCCATAAAATTTGGCACAGTGATAGTACACATAAAAAGCACCCTAAAACATAATTGGTGCTCAGTCATCAGACCAACGACAAGGCGGCCATATTGATTTTTATTTTAAACGCTACTTTAAGTTTTTGTTTTCCATTGAGAACTTGTCCTAGGGTTTTGGGCCTAGATCAGTCTAACATACACATTCCTGATCAGGACGCATTGAAATTCAATAAAAAAACAACTTTTGGAGATATCTCGTAGGGTTTGCGCGTGACTTCCTGTCAAATATCGCCATCATTTCCTGTTTTTGTGCTTATCCCTCAGAGGCACTTGGACTGTGCCTACAGAGCCCAAATTGCCACCAATGATGGAGAATTGAATATTACACAAAATAGACCAGGGACCACAGGACCAGTAATAACTATAGCGCCCCCTACAGTTCACTTAAAAGTGTCCAGATTGTCCGATTGACACCAAATCTTGGGACATGATTCTTTGCTATATAAGATGCAAAAAAGTCAATGAGACCCATGGCCTATTTTTCACACTTTTGCCTCTAGGGCCCTCCAGAGCTCCTATTCATTCTCTATGGGGGTCTGGCTCTCATCACACAAAGATGCAGCAAAAACCCACTAAGCAGTGAGGAATAGCCACCAAACTTAATACAGTGACTCCTGTTAAGGAAAATCAATGCCCCATAAAACCATTTTTTATGCAAGTCATATACAGCCTCTACAGCGCCACCTGTTGTGTCAGGCCTATGGAAAGGGAGATGCATTTAGTTTGGAGGAGGCCTATGAAATTTGGCACAGTGATAGTACACATAAAGACGATCCTAAAACATAATTGGTGCACAGTGATCAGACAAACGACAAGGCGGCCATATTGATTTTAATTTTAGACGCCACTTTAAGTTTTTTTTTTTCCATTGCAAAAGGGTCCTAGGTTTTTGGGCCTAGATCAGTCTAACATACACGTTCCTGATCAGGACGCATTGAAATTCAATAAAAAACCAATTTTTGGAGATATCTGTTAGGGTTTGCGCGTGACTTCCTGTCAAATATCGCCATCATTTCCTGTTTTTGTGCTTATCCCTCAGAGGCACTTGGACTGTGCCTACAGAGCCCAAATTGCCACCAATGATGGAGAATTGAATATTACACAAAATAGACTAGGGAGCACAGGACCACGAATCACTATAGCGCCCCCTACAGTTCACTTAAAAGTGTCCAGATTGTCCGATTGACACCAAATTTTGGGACATGATTCTTTGCTATATAAGATGCAAAAAAGTCAATGGGACCCATGGCCTATTTTTCACTCTTTTGCCTCTAGGGCCCTCCAGAGCTCCCATGCATTCTCTATGGGAGTCAGACTGTCTTCACACAAAGAGGCAGCAAAAACCCACTAAGCAGTGAGTAACATCCACCAAACTTAATACAATGTCTACATATAAGAGACATTAATGGTTCATAACCATATTTTTCATGCAAGTCAAATACAGCCTCTACAGCGCCACCTGTTGTGTCAGGCCTATGGAAAGGGAGATGCATTTAGTTTGGAGGAGGCCTATGAAATTTGGCACGGTGATAGTACACATAAAGACGAGCCTAAAACATTATTTGTGCGCCGTGATCAGACAAACGGCAAGGCGGCCATATTGACTTTAATTTTAGACGCCACTTTAAGGTTTTTTTTTTCCATTGCAAAAGGGTCCTAGGTTTTTGGGCTAAGATCAGTCTTACATACACGCTCCTGATCAGGACACATTGAAATTTTATAATAAACCACATTTTTGGCCTGTCTCATTCGGTTTAGTCATGACTTCCTGTCAGAATTCGCCTTCATTTCCTGTTTCTTAAACTTATTCTCCAAGCCACAGGCATTGCCGTACAGAGCACAAACTGTAACCACAGATGTGGAATCAAATATTAAACAGAACAGACTCAGGAGCACATGAGCACTTTTCACTATAGCGCCCCCTGCTGGTCATGTAAAAGTACCAAAATTATCGGATTTCCACGAAATCTTGGAATCTGATTTTAAGTGTCAAAAGCTGCAAATAAGTCAATTACATCGATGTCCTATTTTGGATCGTTTGGCCTGGGGGGGGGGCACGCATATTCCCCATGCATTTCCTATGAGACATGTCACAAGTCTATGGAGAGGCCAAAATTATTTCGAGCAAAGTCAGTGAAACTTGGCAGACGCATTATTTAGAGCATTCCGATCGAAAAAGTCAATTACATCGAAGCCGTGTTTTGAGCGGTTTCGTCACTTCTGGAGAGCAGCGCCCGCCAATGCACTTCTATAGGGACGCCACCCGGCGTGAGCGGGGGAGGGGAGGTCACATGGGCCCGGGTGACGCTCAGAGGAGGAGGACGGTGCACCGGGGCGGTTTTGGACCGTCCGAGGCCGCGTGGGAAGGCGGTCGCGCGCGGGGCGAGGGCCACCATCGCCGCTTTGCGGCTTTAATTTAAGATGTTTTCCTATTCACCTGCAGCGTCTCACCTTAAATATAAACGCTAATAACTAACAAATTACAATTAAATGCTTCAAATGTTCTGTTTTTTTCAGACTGAAGCCTTGACCAGTGACGAGAACCTGTCTGAGAACAACAATAACAACAAAACCAAAGTAAGAAAAACAAAACACTTTAAACATCACAGATCTTTGTCAAAACATGATTAATAAGTCGGCGTGATCCATCAGAGAAAACATTTCAAACCTTTTCTACGATGACTAATTTGTGTTCGTTTTAATTCGACAGGAAAAGGGAGGCGTTTTCAGTGGAATGTTCAAGAAAACTCCCAAACCACAAGAAGAGCAGTCGACGGAGGAGGTACTATCCAGTCCAATTAACTCCCAGAATAATGAAATATAAAACAGCAAATCAAATAAAATAATGATAAAAGAGTAAATAAAGAAACTACAAACAATAGTGACTGAAACAATAAAATAAAAACAATAAATAGAATAAAATAGAGAGAGATAAATAAAACAATAGACCCTTTAAAATGTGACGTCATCAACATTCCTCAATGGAGGCAAAATGAAGTTGACTGTAAATGTTTCAATGATTCTCTCACATTAGATCTAAATTCTACTGGTTTTAAGTGTTTGTGTTGGAAAAAAAGCAACACATTTTGAATTTCCAGAGTAGAAAGGTCAGTTAGTTTGCTTTTCTATAATAAACAATGGACAAAACACAAATTTTCTAGCCTTAAAATTGTATTTTAGCTTCAAAAGAATCTAATGTATGGAACAGTATCTAATATATCTCTAGATAAAATGAAAGATTACTGCGGGTTCAACATTTCTGAGAGTATTTTTCCAGTAAAACCCATAAATCTGGATTGTTCCTTCATCATAAATGCAAAGAGTTTATCATCATTTCCTAAAACATAATGTAAAATACAATAATAAATGTGTTTAAAGCAGCTCTGATGTCACTCACATGTGTCTGAGGCTTTTACTGACACAAAATCATCTACATTTTTCATGTTTTGTGATATTCTGAGGTTAATCCCAGTTTCTCAGTGAAATCACATCATGTTCCACTTCACTTTTGTCTCCATTCTGAATTTAGAATGTTTTTGTTCACAAACTTTTAAAGGGGCTGTAAAAACACAGAGGACCACACGACTCACGCAGTGTTAAAAGCCAGAAAACAAAAATGAGCACTAGAACAAAATACATTTACAAAATCACAGTCAAATATGGTCTTACATTCATGTTTTTCTCCAAATAATTTCCTTAAGATGAGGTGGATAGAAAAGCAAAAAAATAATGCTCAAGTAAGAGTGACGTTGCTTCAAAACAAGTAAAAAGTAAACAGTAATGGTCCAAGAAATCACTTATTTTTAACTCTGATTAAGTAAGAGTTAAAAACTGTTTTAGGAAAGTAAAATAAACTCTCTGGGCGTAACATCTTCTTTATAATTTGAAGTAAATGCATAAATTGTAAGGACAAAACATTACATAAAACACTAAAATCAGAAAAACTAAATCATATTTAAAGGAGCGACGCAAGAAAAACAAACATTAAATCAGTAAATATTGTCAACATAAAGCTTTTGTCAGTTGTAGAGGAACCAAAACTTTTTTACTTTTACTTAAACTTCAAGAAATCTTACTCAAGTAGAAGCAAAAGTGTCTGAATTTAACTCTGAGAACCACAGTGTTATTAAAAGTGACTAAAGTGAATGTAACTGAGCACTGCCCACCTCTGCTCTTTAGATTATGTTGGAGCTTGTCACAAAATAAAATAATGAACATTTCTGGTGTTTGTTGTTTAGGGTGAAAGCTTAAACAGTGAGCTCTCGGCCAGCACCGACAGCCTCTCAGAGAACAAGGTGAGAATCAAGAGTTTATGGACACAGATTCTGCTGCAGTCACTTTTTGAGCTTTAAACCATGTTCTAACAGTGTTCACTTCCTGCTGAACTTCCTCGATCCGTGACGATTTTCAGATCATGTACGTCATTTATCTGAGAATCTTCTGCTGTTTTTAGTCTTTAAATCAGGCATGTCCAAACTCAGGCCCGGGGTCCAAATGCGGCCCTCAGACCAATTTTTCTTGGCCCTTAGGCTTCCTGGTGAATTGGCCCACATTGTCCTGATAAGTACTATTTACAGCACATTTCAGATTTTCTACAATTCCAACCTAAATAACTAACATTTTGGTGCCACACAGACCTGATATTAAGGCACTGAGACTGAATGTAGATGTGGTGGTGCTTAAAACATCAGATAAATGCAGCTTTTTTTAACGTTTCACGATTGATTTGTGGCCCTCGGCTTGGTCTATATTTCAATATGTGGCCCTCGATGGAAAAAGTTTGGACACCTCTGGTTTAAATCATCACTAAACTCGTCCTGAGCATTTCTGCCTCTGAACACGATCACTGCTGCTGCTCACCACATCATTGTGTCTCTTAAAGCAATAACATAAGTAAATTGTGGCGCCATAAACTTTTTTGTTTGAAAACATGAGATGGCAAATTTAAGGCACTCAAGAGCATGTTTAAAGGCTGAAAAATGCAGAATATTTTTCCTTTAAACATGAGTTCAAATGGCTAAGAACTTAAAAGCCGTTTTATACTATGTTTAATACTCAGCAGTGAGATAAATATAAATATAACCAAATAAACACAGAAGGTCAGTGAAGTGGCTTGAGAACTGTCTTAAAGGAAAAATATTTTGATATTTTATTTCATTTTGTTATTAGCCTTTAAAAAAAAGAGTTATTATTATTGTTATTAAGAAGTAAATGAACATCTGTGTTTCTGCTGTTTGACCCCCAAACACAAAAAGTAGGCGACACGCAACGTGATGAATTAGCCTCATATCTAATGTTTGATTTTATTTTGAGAATACAGACCTATGGCCAACAAACAGGAATCTACATTTAACACTGCATCAGAAGGGTGTCAAGCCTTGTTTAACACTTTTGTATCAGTTTTTTCCAGTGGGCGAGGCTACCGCACTCAAATTGAGCCGCCGACTGTAAGCTGCCATGTTTGCAATCTGCTGCTGACCTCTAGGGGCCGCTGCGGAAGTAGAATTATTCAATGCAAGTCAATGGGGAGTTAGACGTTTCAAAACCTACTTTAGAGCCTGGCTCAAAATACGGCTTTGGTCTCAAACGTTAGCTTACGGCTCTGTGACGACGCTGAGGGGGGTGAATTTTTTTGAACCAGGCTGGTTTAGCCGCTGTGATTTTTTAAAGTTCGTGCATATCTAATGAAGAAGGCGGGCTTTACGCGCCGGAAATGTCAGGGCGCAGCCATAGACCTACGAGTGGGCGGTAACCATAGAGGCAACGACGGCAGTACGTCAGCAAAAGGCCACCCCAAAGTCGCCCTCTCCCCGCCTCCCCACCGAGGGGGGAGTGGTGGGGGCTAACCCGTGGCCATTTTGAATTCTCCATGACTGAGCCGCATTATCATGAATGGGGCGGAGCGACAACCGTCTGTCCACTATTTTTATGTTTATGGTTTTTCCCCATGATCTAGGGACCCCCGAAAATCATTTCACGACCCCTAGTTTGAGAACCATTGCTTTAAAGGACTACATAAGATGCTAATCAATTTAGTACTAGGAGTTATCGTGTTAAGAGGCAGAAATGCTCAGAACAAGTCTGGCGATGATTTAAGGACTTAAAACAGCAGAAGATTCTCAAATAAATGATGTATGAAATCGAAAAAACGTTCAGCAGTGTTTTTGACGGTCGAAGGGGGAAGGCTTTTCTTACCAGCGTTCCTCAAACTTGTGTGAATGAAGCTAAATGCGACTTCAGGTGTGTTTTAGACGACAGAACATTGTTAGAACAGGGTTTAAAACTCAAAAAAGTCACTGTAGCAGAATATGTGTCCTTTAAGAGATGATTAGTCTGTCATTGACTCACAGTGAAAGACGTGATAGAAACGAGAAACCAGGAAGAACTACAATCGTCCTGGTTCAACTCCAATGACAAACCCTCAAAAACATCTTTGTCTGTTAAAGCTCAGCGACAATGACTAACTATCACTCCCCTCTCGTCTCTTGTGTTCAGGAGAAAGGAGGTCTGTTCAGTGGACTGCTCAAGAAAACTCCCAAAACCACATCTGAGGTATGACTCATAAATATCTACAGCGTTACATAATACACTTGACTTCTAGCTGCAGTTTTTGTTGAGCTAAAATGTCAAACGATAAATGAAAACGCCTCGGTTAAAGTGGAACTGTGTAAAAAAGTGCTCCACTTTTCAACACCAGAGGGCACACTTTTCTACATCACCACATGGGGGCACTGTTCTCTGGAGGGTGTGTCCAAACCAAGCCTCGTGAACATGCATTAGGAACCTGTAGTGTCTGATCTGGTGATGGAGTGCATAGTCCATAGGTCCATAACCAGCAGGTCACAGGTTCAAACCTCACAGAAGACACTTGATATTCAGGGAAGAAGTACTACACGGGTTCCCAATCTTTTCTGGCCGAGACCCCCAAAACAGCCTTTCAACCAACTCGGAACCCCCAAAGTGAAATGAAAAATAATTTAAAGTGTCAAAGTATGTTAAATCTGGTTTAATATTGGTTATTTGAATAGTTTATAATCTTATTACACCCCATTTCACTAAAAGATACTGTTTTTAATTTGAAAAATAGAGCAACTACAGTGTCATATTTATTCAAATTAGATACTGAAATCATCTCGCGACCCCCAGCTCACCCCTCGCGACCCCCCGGGGGGTCCCGACCCCCACTTTGGGAACCACTGAAGTACTACATCTACTCTTGGGGTGAAACGCTTTGATTGTAAATGTCTCTCCAATGAGCCCCTCAGGTCGCTCTCAGTTCAGGAAGTGTTTACATTTCACACTTTTTTCTGTGTGTCCGTGTCTGTAGACCAGTGGTTCTCAAACTAGGAGTCGGGGGTCGCGTAATGATTTCCGGGGGTCTCCAGATGATGAGAAAAATTGATACAATAGAGTTAAACAAGGCTAGACACCCTTCAAATGCAGTGGTAAAGGCTACTTGTCGGCCTATTAAAGTCATTTTTGTAGGTCTGTATTCTCACAATAAATCCAACATTAGATATAAGGCTAATTTATCACTTTTTTTTGTGTTTGGGGGTCGCAAATGTGAACTATTGTTATTTTTGGGGTTGTGACTGAAAAAGTTTGAGACCCACTGCTGTAGACGATGGTGGGGGAGACTCAGAGGAACTCCAAACTAGGCACGGGACGATATTGAAATTTTATGTCACGATTATCTCGGCCAAAATAATTGCGATTAACGATAATATCACGATAATTATTACAGTTGCTGACAGTTTGAAAATGTGACGTATAAAGACACTGCCCTCTCATTATAAATAACTTCTGACATATTTGTACTTTATTATAAGTGAAAACAAAAATGATCTAGAAGAGAACATAAAGGGTAAGTTTCTTTTTTTCTGCACAATCTGGTGACAAAATGGCGATTATCTTTGTTGGCGATTATCACGATTATTAAACAAAATGTAGCACAAACGATTATTGTCTTCCCTTTTTATCACGATAAACGATATTATTGTTTATTGTCTCATCCCTACTCCAAACATGTGGCTCTCAAATGTAGAAAATACTCTGTCGCTCAGTGAGTCAATAACAGCAAATCATTCAATATAAACCAGAGAAAAAAATCAAAATAAACCAGCGATGCAATCCCCTCTGCTCTAAATCTGAATAAATATAGTTTGTTGTTTGTTTGTTGACTGTCACAAACAAACATTAGAGCTGGTTAGCTGTGGAGCACAAACCCAGAAAACCTCTGATCTGAACGAGACGCACAAACACGGATTTTTTTTTTTTTTTTATGTCTGTATTGTTGAGTTTGTATAACATTCAGGATTGGGCTGAGCAATTTGCTTCAGCCCAATCCTTTTGGTTGCAAACAGATGGAAATGTATTTTTTTCTCTATTGTATATCATTTTGTTTGGTATATGGACCGCCAAATAAACGTATTCATTCATTCATTCACGAGTCAAAATCATGTGCAATACTGTAACATGTGTCATTCACGTGTGTGCAATATACTTTAACATACTATTAATACACTTTTACCTCACCATAGTCACTTACTGTATATAACAAGACACTTAAGCCACTTTAGTTGCCATTTTACTGTAAATAAGAGTGTGCACTTTATACTTATATTGTACTTTTATTACCATGTTTATTTATCCTATTTTTATTGCATGCGCCTATTTCATTCATTCCTGTCCTAAACTGTGTGTTGCAACAGTGGAATTTCCCCATTGTGGGACAAATAAAGGATCTCTTATCTTATCTTATCTTATTTTAAAACACTGGACACTGTTTTATCCTCAGATCTGTCTGTCTATCTGTGTGGATTTGTCATAAATTGTCCCATTCACCATTGTTTTATTTTTAGCCTAAATATGGTCAAGATAATTTAAATTTACAGAGTGCAGTGAACTAACCACGAGAACAGCTGAAGGTTATGAACATTTTATTTAAACATGTGACACGTTAATGGTACAATAGACAGAGCTGGAGTGAACAACAGTCACGATATTATCTACAGTTCGACATGTTGACACTTATTATACCTAAAAGTCAATATGATGTCAATTTTAACCCACTTCTGTGTGTTTGTTTTCAGGAGAAAGGAAATGCGTTCACAGGAATGTTTAAAAAATCCAAAACATTGTTGGACGCTGAAACTGAGGAAGTAAGAATCCTCATTCATTGCACTTTATTTCTATATTTATTTACTATATATATATAAATTTCTATATTTTTTTCTTCCAAAACAACCAGGAAAAACAGCCTCTCGAAGACGCCATTTCAACGAGCAGCAGTGAAACGTCTGAGGGGAAGGTGAGACTTTAAACACCGGTAAAAAGTAAAATTAAAACAAATCAAACTGTGGACTCATTACTTTATGTCTGTTTTAGGAAAAAGGAGGAATATTTGGTGGAATCTTCAAGAAAGCTCCAAAAACAGCAGAGGAGGCTTTAACCGATGAGGTATACAAATATTAAAGGAGCTGTACCTGGTTTTTACTGTTTTGAAACATGAAAAACAGAAATAGTTCAGTTCCAGATTTTTTTTGCATGTAATAAAGTAAAATTTGTTTTGCTCCGGTGCAGATATTTTGTAAAAGCATCTATTTGGGTGAAAATGAGACCACAGCGTTTTCTCTGCATCTATTTATAGAGCGTTTTGTTCTACGAGAAGCAGGAAGTGTGCCGTTAGCATGCTAATGTTTGTTAGCTTTACCTGGGACGGCAAAACAGGCTCAGAAAAGTGTTTATAAACGCATTGAGGTGAATATTTAGGATGCTGGGACTGCATTTGGAGCGATACATGTGACTGATGTAAAGACTTTAACATGAACTAGTTCTGTTTTTCACGTTTCAAAACAGTAAAAATCTGGTACCACCCCTTTAAAGTGCGTATGACAGGTTTTCATGATTTTCTAATTTTGACTTTATTTGGTGTATTAATACCAGTTGTACTTATACATTTTAGTTTTACACCAATCAAGCAGTCATTTGTGGAGAAAAGTTGATAAATATGTTGAAAATAACAGGAAGTAAACAAATTAATGACATCACACTGGGGAGACAAAGATTATGCATAATTTACACAAAAGAAACCACTTGTTTTGATCCTTTAAACATTGAGTCAACAAAATAAAGGCTTTCACATCTATTTTTATTCATAAAATAAAAATATCTTTAACATTTAATGACTTTTGGCCCCGTGCACAGGATGGTTGCTAGGTAATTTCCTAGTGTGACGTCATCATTTACAACCAGGAAGTAAAACAAAAAAACAAAAAAACTGCTGAACCCGCGATACAATTTGTAAAGTACTTTGACAAAATTTGAAATATATTTATCTTAACTGCATTTTTGTTAAATGAGTGGTCCAACCTGTCATAGGCACTTTAACTTGTGTTTTTATCAATTATTTACTTATTTGTGTCGTCCAGGAAGGTTCCACCGTAAAAGAAAATGTAATTCTGTCAACTGGACAATATTCTTTTACGACATATCATTCTTTTACTTTTCCGCATCTTAATCAAATTATTCTGATCTTTCGTTTCCTTTTAATGTGTTTTATTTACATGTTTCTGAAGCTAGATTTCAAATAAAAGTTATCATACTTTGTAGTTTTAATTCTCTACTATTTTCATCTACATCTGCAATATTTAATCACAATTATGTTTGCCTTTTTTTGTAGGAGAACTTGGATAAAGAGCTTTCCACCAGCAGTGAAAACCTGTCAGAGAAAAAGAAGGTTATTATTATTATTTACTTTATTTTAGACATAAAGGTGCTCCATAATCAAAAGAAGACCGTTCATTCAGTCTTACACTTAATGTTTTAGATTTGTTTTTCCTGTAAATAACTGTTCTAGTTCAATAATCAAAGACCAAAATGTACTCAAAGTGTTTTTTATTTTGTTTTTATTTTAGGAAAAAGGAGTTTTCAGCGGCTTGCTCAAAAAGACGCCAAAATATTCTGCAGAAAAGACTGATCCATTGGTATGTAAAAGGAAAAGAAAAGAAATAAAATAACCAAATTAAAATGTCCAAGTGCTTATTGGAAATGATAATGATATATGGCTGATAAGTGCTGCGTCTTGATATTATTGCATTGTTTTAATATCATTTTTACACAATAATTTCAGTTATATTGAAGAAAATATGTCCAAGACTTGATTTATTTGTAAAACTGTAACAAAATAAAAACATAACAGACAAATTTACACAAAATGAAGGCTAATTTACACTGAAGACGGAAAATCATGACTAAAATGGGCTTTTTTCAAAATTTTTTCTTTAAAAAAACTGAACATTTGTGTCACGTGGAGGCAGCGGTGGAAGAAGTACTCAGTGTTACTCAAGTAAAAGTACAGATACGTGGCCAAAAATAAGTAAAGTAAAAAGTCCATATTAAAATTAAAAGTATCACGTTAAAAATCTACTCAAGTAAACGTGTTGAAGTATCTGTTTGAAAATGTACGTTAAGAGTAAAAAGTAAAAGTATTTCATGCAGATTATGAGACCAGTTTGATGTAATAAATGTCAAGATTTTGGTAAAGAATTTAGCTTAAAGTCTATATGACAAGTTCTAATTTTTCTCCAATTCTGACTTCGTTTGGTGGGAGGGCACCTGTGTTAAATAATTATCATAGTTGACGTCTGTGAAGTTGCAGTTTGTGAAGAACATTTTACAAATAAAAGTTTAAAATGACAGGAAGTAGTGCTGAAATGGAATCTCTCTGTGATGTCATCAAAAAGAGACGCACCGTTGAAAATAAAGTTAACAGTTAACACTCAACTAACTGATTTTTCTGACAGTTTAAACGGTCATTCAACAAAATAAAGGTGTTATCAGGTATTATTATTTTAACTATTTTGTAATTTATGTCGATTTTGGCCCTTGTTTTCAAAATGGTTGCTATGGTAACAGTTGTGGAATTACCTCTAACTATGTCATATTTGCTGCTCATGTTCAACCAGTAAATAACATTATAAACTTTGCGAAAATAGTCAAACTGGGGACAAACAGGCAAAATGCGGAGGAAAATCTTAAATATAATCATGTTCACTACGTTTTAGTGAATTGTGACGTCTGACCTGTCATATAGACTTTAAATTTGGTAACAAAGATCTATTCAAATTAATTTAGTTTGTTGAGTTTGAGCTCAAAACCTTCAGGCAGAACGTCACCGTCAACGAGCTCAGAATAAACCCTCAAACAAAATGAAAAGTACTTTCTACTTTTCAGTTCAGTTAAAAAAATGTAGTGGAGTAAAAAGTACAGATACTTGGTCTGAAATGTAGTGGAGTAAAAGTAAAAAGTGTCCACCATAAAACGAAGTAAAGAACAGATAACTCAAATTTGATCATTGCATAAGATACTATTGCCGTGTCAATACTTTTTCAACACATTGTGCAGCTTTAACCCACATTATAATAAAATATTTAAATAAACAACTCTTTTTTTTTTTTTTTTTTTTTTAGGAAGAAGAAGAGAAGAAAGAACTACGAGGCAGCGCTGATGATCTGACTGAACGCAGCACTAACAAAGTACATCCACAAATAAACAAAATTATCTTTGCATAGCGGTAATAATAATTTGTTTTAACAATTTGTTGTTTTTAGGAGAAGAAGATTTTCACCAACATTTTCAAGAGACAAAAAACAGTGGATGAACCAGAGGAAAAGGTAAATTAAACTAAACAAAATCAAGATATAAACAGCTTTTTATGATTACACTCTGGTACTGATTTTGTAGTTTGTAGCTGCTCGATTGTGTCAAAAATTATAATCACAATCATTTGATGCATATTTGAAGTCACGATTATTTCGACAAATGACTTCTATATTGTCAAAATTATGTATGTAGAGGAAATATATTTGTTTTAGAAAAGTGAAAAGTGCAAAAGCGGTGCATTTATAACTCTGAACAGAAGGCAATTAATTGTATTGTACCACATTTTTGTAATTTGAATAGAGTAATAACAGAGCTCGGGATAGGACGTCAAAAAGCAGCCGTTGCCATGGAAACCCGCCATGTTTGCAGTTGGTGTGCTAAACTCTTCACCTTATTCCTGAAGTTGTCGTACACGCCGCCGTCTTGTTTCCGTTGTAGTTCACATGGAGCAGACGAGCTCAACAGAAAATAAGTTCTACATGGACTAAAAAGCCGTTTTCAGACTGACCAGGAAATCGTTGCGTTGTGACTTGTTGTTGCTCGTGTTCATTAAACATTTTACACAAATCAATCTACTTTATGTAACATTTTAGCGGTGAGACTTTTCCCTTGTTCATCATTAGCTTTAACAGAGTTCTTGTCAAACAAAAGTGCATTTACAACAAAAGTGCAAAAAACGGCAAAAGTGGGCGGGGCAGAATAAGGTGAATAAAGAGAAACATTAGCCAAAACAATGTAAAAATGTGAACAAAAAAATCCATGGAAGAACCTGATAAACCGCTGGGTCACTTCTGGTAAATACGTTTATCAATCTATAGTGTTAGCATACTTTTTAATTTACGCTAAGTTTAGTATTTAGCATCTTAAAATCTCCATTGATTTAACATTAGGCTAACTGAACATTCTGTTGTGTGTGACGTCACCCATATAATAATAATAATAATAATAATAATAACATATAAATAAATAGACGCGGCGTTCGATGCTCATGCTATCAACCACTTAGCAACGCGGCTAGTCCTGTATGATTTTAAGGACTCCGGCGGAACTATCATGCATTTTCCCTATAGCCGTTAGCATTAGCGCGCAAAATACGCAAATTCTGAATAATCCAGAGAGTGTCGGCTGGTACCAACCCATCTACCACATTTACGAGAGGTCAAAGCATTGTTACAAGACAATGTTCAGTGTGCAGACCTTTTTGTATTTTATTTTAGATAATAATTAGCGTGTAAAACTGTCATCTGAGCTAAAGGCTAACTGACTTGTTGAGATTTCTGAACTTGTGCACTTCTGGTGAGCATCTAGTGACCACAAAACGTCCTCTTTTACTGTTACTGGTGAGGAGAGCAAAGAAATGGCATAAATATCGTGAAATAAAACGTTTGTATACTTTAATATGGCGTCATTTGTTTGTGAAGAAGCGTTCGATTTGACGTAAGTCCAGGTAGCATCGACAGCAAAGTGGTGCAGCAAAGACAGAGAGAGAGGATTTCACGTCTATCCCGAGCTCAATTAAAATTACGATTAGGGCTGTAGTCGACTAAAGAAATTCTTGCCCTATCGACTGATTAATTGACTATAAAGGGGTGTGGCAAAAATATAAAAAACTATGAAGTATCTCCATTTATTCTGCCCAAACTGCTCTCCAAAGACCAGAGTTACACAGGAATTAATGCTAAAAAACAACAGAAAAGTCCTAGGAAACAGTGCTGGACTCCAAAATCTTCACTCCAAATCTTCTCTTCTTTGTTGTTTATTCCATGTAAATCCTTCAAATCTAAATAAAATAATTAGTCGACTTATGAAAATGTTGGTCGACTAAGACAGTGGTTCCCAACGTTTTTTGTCTGGAGTTCCCCCTAAGCTTTGTCTCTCACAGAGTACCCCTTAACTTGAGTTTCAGGCAAATAAATGGGTTTAGTAGTCACATATTGTCAGTTATTATTATAATTTTGTTTGTTTTAATTGTGTTTATGGTCCAAGATACTCCAAAATATAGAAAATTTAAAGCTATTAACACTTTTTTATTCAGGTAAAGTAGTTGTTTATTGACTCTAGATGTAAAAACCTGAGATAAAAATATATAAAATGTAAAAGATTGGGTTCAAAACATACATTTCCATGGTTTCACGTTCATGTAAATTAGCTTTTTGAATATTAAAAAGTAGTTAATCATAAGTAAGAAGTTTTGACATGATAAAAGTGTAAATTATAAATCAAGAATATATTTATTTTTTTTATCTTCACAGGAACTTTCTGATGATGAACTTTCAGCGAGCAGTGAAAATCTATCTGAGAATAAACAGGTCAGGATTAAAGAAACAATCGCATTCATCCTAAAAATACAGTTTCGTTCTGTGTTTTTACTTTTGTGTTTGAATTGTTTCTCTTTCAGGACAAAGGGCTGTTCAGTGGGCTTCTCAAAAAGACCCCAAAGACGCCAAAAGAGAGAGCAGCTTCACCAGTAAATGTTTAATTACACTTTAAAATGATAATCCTCGTTGTTATTTCGATTAAAACACATTTTTCGTGTTTGTAGGAGAGAGACGAGGAGGAGGAGCTGATGTCCAGCAATGACGATCTGACAGAAACGACCAAAGTAAGTAAAAAAAACACAACAAAAACACATGAAAAACTAAAATTGAATTAAAATTTCTTGAATTTAAAGCAGTCATTCCCAAATTCTGCTGCTCCTTTTCTTTCCAAACATCCCACGTGCGCCTCCTAATGATATTTTACACTCAAAACAAAATAATAATTCATGTTTTTCCTCTCAGATTTGCAAATGAAACACACGAATACTAATTAGCAAACAAAATGTTATGTTTTTATTGTACACAACGCGATACAAAGTGCAATACAATCATTAAAATGCATAAAAATCGCACAAAAGATACACACAAAAACATTAAAATTGATTCTAAAAGAGAAAAATCTCGATAAAATTCCTTCAGTCAAAGAATAACTTATAAATTGCGATACATTTAATGCAAATTGTAAGTTGTAAATATAAAGAAATACATGTAACATCAATTTTAAACGCAATTTTCTTTAATGTTTTTGTTGTGACTTTGGGAATAACTGTAATAATCTATAATATATATTTTTAAATTACTTTTTCAATCAATATGTTATCATTTTATGTTCATATTATGTCATTTTCAGCAGTAGAATTATGTGTATTCATCATAGGTTTGGTTTATTATTATTTATTTCATCATGCTGTTTTTTAATGTCATGTTTGTCTTTTCTTAAATTTAAAGCATTGTCTGATGAACTATTATTATTTGATTATTATTTATTTTGTTTTATCTCTTGGAATTGTTGGAAAATTACTTCAGAATCTTTTAGACGCCAAATTTATCTTTAAATAAGAAGAAATTATACGTAAAATAATCTATATATAAATGCAAAATGGCTAAAACGACTCATATCAAGATTAATACTTGGCTAAAATTTAAATTAGATGTTTATTTTGTGCCTTATTTGTTGATTTTAGGAGAAAAATAAATTCGCAAACCTGTTTAAGAAGCCGCAGAAGCCAGCAGAGGGCGCCACAGCAGAGAAGGTGAGGCTTTGTCATTCTTTTAACACGGTTTTAAATGAGCAAATATATAATCAACAAAAACATTCTAAACACCTGAATGGAGGCAAAAGTGAAGTGGAATTTAATGACATTTTACTGGAAAAACTGGGATTTACCTCAGAAAATCACAAAATATGAAACATCAAGGTGTTTAGACACATTTACCTCTGTATTTTACGTCATTTATTTATTTATAAGGAGATTCTGACACACAGTTTGCATTTTTGATGAAGGAAAAAGACTGATTTCTTGGTTTTACTGGACAAATACTTACAGAAATGTTTAGTGTTTCAATTTATTTACACATGTATTACACACTTTACCACAAATTATACTTTTCTGTGAAGCTCAGACACAGAAATCAGCATTTATTTCATCTTTTGTGATAGAAAAACAAAATTAGTGACATTTTTACCCTGGAATTTCAAAAGTGTTGCATCATTTTTAGAATAAAGACTTAAAACCATTGGTATTTTGATCTGATGTCTGTTCATCAATGAAAATCTTTAACGATCCACTTTAATTTTCCCCCAGTTTCCTCCATTTTGGAATTTTAGTGAAATTTAGTGTCTATTGTCTATAAAGTGTCTATTGATCGATATATTGATTGATAATTAATAAAGCCTTTATATTGTGTGTGTTGTGTCTTAAATGTGCTTTTTAAATAAATAAATGTGATTTTGTTTGATTTAAAAACAGGACGAGAACAATGAAGATCTTTCTGGAAGCAGTGACAATATTTTTGCCTCGGCTCCTCCCAAAGTAAGAACATTTATGTCACGGTTTTAATGGATTATATTTGTTGTAATAATTAGTGAAGTCACAATGTCAAAGTGTTACGATTATTGTGAGAGAAAAAACAACGCAATTTATCGAGAAATCACTTTATTTATCACCGAAACTCTGACCAAACAAACTGAAATCTTTCATTTTCCTTTTCTTTTTTCATTTCTATTGTCTAACATGTTACTTTTAATAAAATTTGTGACCAGCTTTACAAAATTAATTTTTCTAAATGACAAAACAAAGATAATATTGACGAAAACAGCCAAAAAAAAACATTACATTTTTATGTATAGAGATACAGATTTTTTAAATTGAGTTTTATCTCATTTTGAAGCTATTTTCTTCTAAATCTAAATAAATGTTATTCTTTTTTTCTTTTTCTTTTTTTTACGGACATGCAATGGACCAGCAGAAGAAATAGAGTTTCCAAATGAGATAAAAATAGACTAAACTTGTTCAAAATGACAAAATAAATGTAAAAAATCTGTATCTGTAGGATAAATGCATATGTTTTATCTTTTTTTTAAACCCTTCATTCTATTGAGATTCTGATTTTTAATTTAAGTTTGAACAGGTTTAGTCTTTTTTTTTTTATCTTATTTTGATTTTCTGTTTCGTTCGTCCGGTCCATTGAACGTCTGTAACAAAAATTATTTCCCCTCGAGGATGAATAAAGCTAATTCTATTCTGACTAGGCTTTTCATTTGGGGAAAGATTAAACCAAAATAAATGCAAAAACACTTTATAATCTTAAATAACGAGAAGCTTAACTCACTACAGTCCGTTTTGTTGCATAAATCCACGTCTGGAGTTTTGTCTTAATTCAGCTCTTGATAATTTTGGAGCAAAAGTAATCCACAATCTCTGAAATGTCAGTAAAGTTTTTTTTCATTCTATTGTATTTTTTCGCACAAATTATCAAATTAAAAACACCTAATTTCGCCTCTAAAATGATCTTTTTAGTCGATACCGTCATATTGTGACCTGAATAATCACAATTATCGATGAACGGAATAATCTGGACATCCCTAGTTATTGTTATAATGTTATTTTTACAGATTTTTTTGCTTTGTTTATTTGATTTTAGGAGAAAAAAGGAGGATTGGCCGGAATATTCAAACGATCTTCAAGCATTGACAACCTTTTTGACAGCGAGGTAAGAAAAAACTAAAGAGAACGGCGACGTAAAAGTCTGTAAAATACATTATACACAGATTTATAACGTCGTTTCTTCATGAAATAAACATGCCTGGTGCTGTGTTTTGTTTCATTCACACTCATTTTTAGTAATTCTGCAAGTTCTCACAGAAATTACGACATTATTACTTGCCATTTAGTGTAAAAATAAGAAGTAAAAGTCTAAAATGAATGTTGTAATGATGTAACGATCCCAGTTAAAATCCTGATGAAACCTTTACTTAATTTATTGTTTCCAGGACGATATCTTCACTGGGATGTTCAAAAAGCCAAATAAAAACGCTGAAGCTAAATCTGCAGATGAGGTAAAGCAAACAAACCAATATTGACAAACTAAAAATCCTTTCAAATCTAACATTTTTATGGTTTTTAGGATTCTCTCAAAGACAAAATGCTTTCTGTGAGTTGTGAGAATTTGTCTGACGGCTCCAAAACTAAGGTTCGGGTCTTGTTCAAACATTTACCCGTCAAATGTTTGTCTTTGTCGTCATTGACTTAAACTTCGTCATGTCACTCTGTCAGGAAAAGGCCGGAGGATTCGCAGGGATGTTCAAGAGGTCGCCCAAACCGGCTCCGCGGTCTGCCGTCGATGAGGTAATGATTTAAAGGAACTGAACCGGTTTATTCTGAGACAAAACGAGCAAAAAAGTCCAGCTTTAAAGTCTGTGTGACGGTCAGACGACACACTTCACTAAAACGTACTTAACATTCTTATATTTTTAGATAGATTTTACTAATTATTTTGCCTGTTTGTCTCCAGTTTGACAGTTTTTATAAAGTTACTTCCTGGTTGAACATGAACACAAAGATGACACAACTGTTACCATAGCAACCACACGGTAAACAAGGGCCAAAATCTATATAAATGACACAATAGTTATGGTTTGACAAATAATTATACCTGATACCAACTTTATTTTGTTGAATGACTGTTTAAACTGTCAGAAAAAGTGTCAGTTGTGTTCACGTTGTCGTATTTATTTCAATGGTACGTCGCTTTTTGATGACATCACAGAGGGATTCCGTTTTCGAACTCAGCACGACTGTAATTTTAAACTTTTATTTAAGTTTCTGCACAAACTTCAACTTCACAAATGTAAAGTATGATAAATATTTACCACAGGTGCCCTCCCACCAAACTAAGACATAATTAGAAGATCATGAGAACCTTCACATTGACTTTAATCTTAATCTCAAGGGATAAATAATAAGCAAAATTTTTTTTTTTGACCTTTTAACCATGTTGTAACATTGTTCCCGCATCAAAAACATACCTGAAGTTGGATTTAGCTTCATTTCCCGTTAGTTTCGTTAATCCTGTTTACAAGGTCTGATTCTCAATAAATACTCAGTTTCAAATTTCCCAGATATGTGACGTCAAAGGTTGTGATACGGAGTCTTCTGTGCTGTTTCTAAATCCATAAATCATCACAGACTCGCTCTGAACATTTCTGCCTTTAATCCTGGTCATTACAGTGATTATTCCCTCTGCTGCCAGTAGATGGAGCGCTAACACCAAATCCTGATAAGGGAACGCCTGACGGATAGAAAGCGATGTTTGGTTTTCAATACATATATTATTTTAAAGTTAAAGGACAAGTTTAAAGGCAAACAACAAACATATAAAGCATAATATTTATTAGTCAAAAAGTCGTCAAGATAAACAGAAAGCAAAGAACTGGACTGTCACAAGAACAAGCATTTGACCCAGATGTGTCTGTTCCAGGATCCTCTCAGTGACGCACAGTTTGAGTTTGGAAGCTGTGACAGTCTCCCGGACATGATGCCTGAGGTGAGACTCCTCTAACGTACAACATTAAAAGTATGCAGTAGATCCATTCATTTTCATTCATGAGAAGTAAATACAAAAATAACGATCCTTTACCAGTTCTACCAATGTCTGTTCGTCTTATTTTTGATTATGAGACAGTGTATGGGGTCAAATCTGTGCCAAAACGTCATAAACACATTTAAACACATTCTGCAAATACATCTTATGCTTTGCCACGATGCAGTTTTGGAAAAAATTGTATTTGCACGTTATACATCTGAACGTTTTGTCTTAATTTGCAGATACAAATGTAACGTAACCTGGACAAATGTGTTTTTAAACGTGCACATTGTTTTGTATAAATGTATTTTAATGGCAAATACAAAAGTGTATAAGATAAGATAAGATAAGAGATCCTTTATTTGTCCCACAATGGGGAAATTCCACTGTTGCAACACACAGTTTAGGACAGGAATGAATGAAATAGGCGCATGCAATAAAAATAGGATAAATAAACATGGTAATAAAAATACAATATAAAGTATAAAGTGCACACTCTTATTTACTGTAGGTGGCTGTCTGGGAATAAATAGTAAATGGAATAAATTGTAAATGTATGTATATATGCAAATAAATGTAACTTGAACTTTGCATCAATCAAAACACATTTTTAGAAATAAAAAACACATTTACACAAGTTAAGATGCATGTATTTGTGAATCCACATTTATTTGTACACAACAATTAGCATGTTTGCTAATGACAAAATGCATGTTTAGTTTAGTTTAGTCTTTATTTGTCAGGGACCATGTACAAATGAATAAATCTTATAAAAGGAAAGATGGTCTGCATCAGATTTGGCTCCTGCTCTTTTCCATCTGCCGCCCCTGGGCAGGTTAAGAAAACATTTAGAAAAAGATGCACAGTGCTTTACAGCTCATTGTCATTAGCTTAGCACAGGCATGTCCAAACTCAGGCCCGGGGGCCAAATGCGGCCCTCAGACTAATTTTTCTTGGCCCTCAGTCTTCCTGGTGAACTGGCCCACATTGTCCTGAGAAGTACTATTTACAGCACATTTCAGATTTTCTACAATTCCAACCTAAATAACTAACATTTTGGTGCCACACAGACCTGATATTAAGGCACTGAGACTGAATGTAGATGTGGTGGTGCTTAAAACATCAGATAAATGCAGCTTTTTTTAACATTTCACGATTGATTTGTGGCCCTCCGCTTGGTCTATAGTTCAATATGTGGCCCTCGATGGAAAAAGTTTGGACACCCCTGGCTTAACAGATAGACTATAAAATATCAGTATTAAATATGAGTAACTTTAGGCACAAAACATCAGAATATTTCATAAATGTTATACAATTATCATGTTACGTAGTTTGTAGCACAATTTACAAATTCAGAGCAGGTTACGTGTATTTGTAATTTAATAAACTCCTTTGTACAAATCCATTTGGATGTTTGGAAGATATAAGATGTATCTCTAATCGCTGTTACATTTGCAAAACATGTTGAATATTTGTACAACATTTTGGTGGAAGTTTGGCCTCAAAGATTGTCAGAAAATATTGTGGCTCCACCGTGACAGATTCATCCCTTTTGTTTTATTAAATGTAACGTCTGTTGTTTGTTTTTAGGAGAATCTGTCGGCCAGTAACGAGGACCTGTTAACGAAGGTGGGTCTAATTAATCAGTGAGAATACATATTTAAAGTTGTGTATGATGTTCGTTCTTTATTTTGTGTTAAATTATTTGCACATCTGTCCACAGGAGAAAAAGTCAGGGTTTGCAGGTTTATTTAAGAAGACGCCAAAGATAATTGAACCACAGGTAATTAATTGTATCATTTTATATCCTAAAACTGTTTTTTGTGTGACTTAATTGACTTTTATTTCACTTTTTTCCATATTGTGGAGTTAAATCTTTGGATATGAGAAGAAAAAACACATAACAAAAGCACAGGAAGGACGGAAAACACAATTACAGTCTTGTTTTCTTTCAGTTTATGTTCGTTCAAAATTAAAGACAATCAGAAAAATAAACACATTTACATTAAAAACAATACACTGCATTTGTTTTGCAGTTAATTGTCGTAATAAATAAAAGAATAACGAGAAAGAAAAGCAGATTACTATTATATAATTTTAAACAATGATTCATAAAGGCATTTTCTTAATTATGTTATTGTTATTTTTATGCTTTTTAAATGTATTTACAGGACGGCGACGATGAGCAGCCGACAACAGGCCTTGGAATAAAACGCAGGAAGACGATAAAGACGAAAAAACGAGTGAGAATTTTCCGAAAAATCTACATATTCTTTATTATATTTAGCCTCATCTGTCTGAAGCAGTTCTAAAATGTATTTACTATTATATATTTATTTATTTTTGCTCAGGTCGTGTCGTTCAGAATTAAAAAGACTCTGCCCAGATTACCAAAACTCACTGCACAGGTAAAGATTGGTTTAAGTCGTTTTTGTTTAGTTTTATGTTTTTGTCAAGTGTAGCTGCTGTGTTCCTGTTGTTTATCTGGTTTTCTACAACTGTTTACTTGATTTTCTTTCTTTAGACGTCAAGAACAAACTAATTCTCATCAAAAATACACTTTATTAATAGATATTCTTCATCTAGAAGTGTTCACTCGTCATATTTCAACCTTTATTTAGTTGATAATGTATTAAAAAGGTCTCAATGAACAATAGAAATAATAGTTTGTAATATAATAATCGTTAGTTTCAGCTCTAATGTAAAAGTTTGTGTAATTGAATGCATTTGATTTCCTGAAAGGGTGCTGACAAATTGCCCGTCGTTGAGGAGACGGTGGAGATGCAGGAGCTGAACATGGAGCAGGTTTGTGCATTAACAGAACAAAATATATTGATTTATAACAAAAAAATACAGTAACAATGATAAGAGCAAAGAAAACAGTAATAGACCAATGCAGTGGTTTGATTATTAATATAATTTAGACTCTGCTTTTATTGCTTTTGCTCTCGTTGGTCGTAAAAACTCTCAGCCATGGGTTAGTATCTGTCATTTAAAGTGTAATTTATTTATGTCTGTTTAATCGTCTACAAGCAATCGCAATCATGTGAAAACTTTAAAATAAATGATGAGATAAGTCACATTAAGGGCCGTGTCATTTTAATTGAGATTCACCACAATTAAAAGCATGTGGTTTGGAGCAGAATTCAGACTTTGGTGGGATAAATTTGACGTGTTTTTTGTTAAATGGCACTGGTTAAAAGTCTTGTCTTGTTTATGTTCAGAAAATTAATATTGAAAGCTATTTTTGTTGTGTTTTTTAGTAAAACAAAAGAAAATCAAATAGAAAATCAAGCAAGTTCAAACGGCCAACAATTCAGTGGCTACGTTACTACTTTAATCCCCTTTTTAACATTTGCAACATTAATTTAATCGTTGTGAATTTTTCTTCATTTAAAGGGGCTGTACCTAAAGTCTCTACATCAGTCACATGTACCTCTCACTTTCCTAATGCAGTCCCAGCATCCTAAATATTTACCTTCATGAGTTTATAAGCACTTTTCTTGAGTCTCTGAGCAGAGTTTTGCCGTCCCGGGTAAAGCTAACAAACATTAGCATGCTAACAGCGCACTTCCTGCTTCTCGTAGAATAAAACACTCTATAAACAGATGTAGAGAAAGCGCTGTGGTCTCATTTTCACCCAAATAAATGCTTTTACAACACAGAGTTTACTTTAGTACGTGCAGAAAAATCAGCAACATGAACTAATTATGTTTTTCACGTTTCAAAACAGTAAAAATCAGGTACAGCCCCTTTAAAAGCAGAACATTTTACCATGAATTATTAACTTTTCTGTTTTTAGGAGGAAGCGGCTGTGCAGGTGGAGCAGGTGGAGATGGCGGCGTATCCCACTGAAGAAAACCCGATGGAGACACTCGAGGTGCGACTTTATCATCCAACGTTTATCATGATGTTATCCCAAAAATTAAAGGAAACAATTCAACCGTTTTTTTTTTTTGTTTTTTTAGGAGAATGATGAGCTGATGGAGTGGTGGAAAACTGTTGCTGGTGAGACAAACAACATACTATAATGACTACTAGAGGAAACGCCCAATAACGAACCTCTGTGGGGAAAGCAATCCATTCATTTTAATGTAGAACAGCAGCTTTATCGCCCACTGTTCAGCAACTACCAGAGCAAACACCGACTTTAGTAAACAAATTGTGCCAAATACGACACAAACACATGGAGAAGAATAAAGTGATCGATCAGTGCAAATTTGTACAGTTATCCAAGCATGTTAAGGTCAGATGAAGGCTAAATGCTACCGTGATGTTTGTGCTGCCTGCTGTTTTTCTAAAGACCAATCCGTTTACTTTTCTGAGGAAATGCCAGGTCAACAACGTCAGTTAAGACGTAGTTGTGGCTCAACTTGAATAAACTGTTTAAATACACATAATTTACCAAGAAATGTAACAGATGAGGAAAAAAGAGTTTATTATTGAATCAACAGAGTTTCCCCCCACAGCAGAATATGACGCACTGCTGACTGTATCATAATTTTTACATTTTATTTAACTTTTCACTCAGTAAATTTAAATGTTCAGTCATGATATATGTTGGGCTGAAACAAGATGATTTATTGCACCTAATCAATAATGAGCAATCAAATCATAGTTTTCTGAGCTAAACACAGATTCTAAAACATGCCATGAGCTGAGAAGAGGTTTTATGACTCAGACAGAGCAAAAATAGTGTCAAAATTATACAAGAAACATAAAATGTGTGTTTTTAATTTAAAAAAATCAATTACGCTGTAAATTAAATGTGTCTAACGGTATCTCTTCAGCTTCATCTTCAAATTGAGAAAAAATCTGATTCACAGATCTTTTGTGAGCCAAACAACAAATCCGTTCATTGAAAGAATTAATGACATATTCATATGATCGATTACAAAAATAATGTTGTTTTTAAATGTTTTGATGTGATCCTCAGGTTGGGCCGAGTGGAATGAAATTTCCAATCAAGAGGACAATGAGCAAGAGTAAGTGGAATCGTATTGAAATTAGAATAAATGCATTAAAGGTTGATGGACTGTAATTTAAACCACTGATCATCTTTTATTACAACATTTAACAATCTGAAAAGGACCCATAAAATGTGATAAATCCGTGCCTGTGTGCAGAGTGATGGAGGAGGCGGCCGATCGTGTGTTCATGGCGGCGCGTCTGTTCGTTCATCTCTTTAACCAGCGGGGGGCGTCGCTGCAGCACAGGATCCTGGAGCTGTTAGCTTTAGCCGACGCCGCGGACCAGTTTCACAAGAAGACGGTTACCGCGGCGGTGGGAGGGGGCGTGGCCAGTGTCGCCGGGAGCATCGCCACCATCACAGGTAAAGAATAAGAGTTAGGTAGAGTTTGCTGTGGCTTCGGCTTTTGACGCACATCATATCACAGCAAAACATAGGTGTTACCCTTTGAATCACCTTTTAGTAAAATAAAATGTCACATGCTACAGATATTACAGGCCCCAGCCTCTTCCTCTTGTAGCTGTTTTAGGTCCCACACGGGTTTTCATTAGCATCAGCATTAACATTAGTATCAAGCTCTTAAAGGGCCCATGACAGGTTGAAATACACATTTAACTAAAATGCAGTTAAGATAAATATATTCAAATTTCTGCTAAAATCTTTACAAATTTAACCCCAGTTTAGCTGTATTTTAGGTTTTAAATTTTACTCCCGTTTGTAAAGTATGACATCACGCTAGGAAATTACCATAGCAACCGCACTGTACACTGGGCAGAACTCATCTAACGTCACAGATTTTGTTCATTTGACAAAGAAAAACACACGTGAACACCTTTATTTTGTTGAATCAAAGTTTAAAGGGTCAAAAAAGTGTAAATTATGCATAACCTTTGTCTCCCCAGTGTGATGTCATCAGTTTGTTTACTTCCTGTAATTTTCAACAGATTTTTCAACTTTTCTCCACAAATAACGACTTGATTGGTGTAAAACTATAATTTATATTTACACGAGGTATTAATACACTGAATGAAGTCAAAATTAGAAAATCATAAAAACCCGTCATACGCACTTTAAGCTACATGATTTTGTCCGTCTGCGATATAAGATTTCTGGTTGTGGGAAGAATCTTGAATCGTAGCTCAAAATCGTGGCTCGTAGATCTCAGAGTGTGACGGGAACAAAGACTAAACTTACAACCGTCGTGTGACCAAAGACGAGCTACCAATGATATCCAACATGTTTGATCATTTGGAATCTTGGTCTCAGAGTGAGTCTCCTGTCGCTGCGTCTACGATCAAGCTTTGTCAAAAATGTAAACAGAAGAGCACCTCAAAGTAACAGAAGAGGAGCTCCGACACGAACAGGATCTTATCTTCCCATTTCTCTTTCATTTAGTAACTTTTACAAACACGAAAACACCGCTAGCATGTCGCACTAGCCTCAGCTAACAGGTACAACTGTGATGACTTTATCACTCAGAGCCTGATATTCTTGACTTTTAATTCATCACGTTTTGCAGTGTGACATCCATAAAACATGTAAGACTCATGAATTCATAAAGAAGGTGGAGCAAATGAAAAATACTATAAACTACAGATTCATAGGTTTTTAAAATTTTTATATGATGCACCTTAGGACAAAGCAAGTTCTATAATAATAATCAAATGGCTCTATTTGGTTTGATTTAATTAATGTGTGTATTTTTTAAGCTGTAACACAAAAAGAGGCAAAAGTTTGAACATGAATGTACATGTGTGTGTATGGCAATGACAGTAGGAGAAAATATATGTTGATAAAGGAAGTCGATGGGACCTAAAATGCCTTTAAAGGGAGAGTGCCTTTTTTTTTCTAGGCAGTGTATAACATGTTTTTGCATGTTTGCTGGAAATAAATACAGAAATCATTCATTCACAAACCCCTGAAACAAATATATTCATCTTAGCATTAGAAAAGACAAAATGACAGTAAAAAAAAAGACAGAAACATTACATCTGGCTTTGTGCCTCCACAGGTCTGATCCTGGCTCCGTTCACCTTCGGCGCCTCCATCATCGTGATCGCGGTGGGGATCGGAGTGGCCACAGCCGGAAGCATCACCTCCGCCACCGCAAACATCACCGACACCGTCCACTCCAACATGGACCGCAAGAACATGGAGAAGATGATCCAGGGATACCAGGAGGAGATCAAGGACATCCGCGAGTGCCTCGAGTTCGTTCAGGTGAGACTTTTACACCTGTCAGGACAAGTCAAGGGTTTAAAGGAGAAATATTCTATTTTTCATATTGTTATCAGCCTTTAAACTGCTCTTGAGTGCCTTAAATTTACCACCTCATGTTTTAAAACAAAACAAAAAAATTAATTTCAGTCATACAATTCTATTCATTCTATGACCCGTGTTATCAGTCACTATGAAATTACATTTATTGAGTGCATCCAGCCAGCAGATGGCGCCCGTGCTATATACAATTTAGTGAAGTTAGTGCTGTAAAGACATCATTTTGTGGATTTACTGCAGCGGTTATTGTGTTTAGAGGCAGAAATGCTCAGAACGAGTTTAGTGATGATTTAAAGACTAAAAAGAGTGGAAGATTCTCGGATAAATGACATTGATGATCTGAAAATACGTCCCGGATAGAAGGAGTTCACAGGACGTATGTTTGACGCTCCGAGGGGGAGGATTCTCTAATAAACATTCCTCAAAACAGCGTGAATGCACCTGAATGCTATTCCAGGTGTGTAAAAGTCACTGTGGCAGAATACGTGTCCTTTAAGACAATTCACAGGGTAAAGCTACATTTTTACACCTACGTTTAAGAATGGCTGTTTTCAATTTTTTTCTTTAACTGATAGTTGGAGCCCTTCGCGGTCAACAATCAGTTGCCTTAACACAGTCATTTTTTGTTGTAGTTTTTTTACCGCCATAAAAGACATAATGAGAAATTACAAGGAGGTACTTGGAATGGTTTCAAGGTCAAACAATACAAACAATAATAAAAAGAACATTTATTACATAGAGTGCTTTGTTTCTATTAAAAGTGTTTACATTTTTTAACAAGTTAATCAACTTAAATTTTAACGTCATCAAGATAAATTAAATCAAAGAAAAAAACAACTATGAAAATCTCTTTCTAGTCTTGTCTCATGAAAATTCGGTCTTGTTACACACCTAAATTTGAGTCATAAACCTTCTTTTCTCGACCCATGGCATGTATTGAAGCCTATGTATTGATCAGTTAACAATTATTTGATTACTAAATGAGTTGACGATTATTTCAGTAATCGATTAGTTGCAATTAATCAAATAACTTGTTGTAGCCCTCTTCTAAACACATGATAATAATGGGCCACAAAAATCCCTGCAAAAATGAGACTTTGTGGTCCTGCATTGAGATATTATTTCAGTTAAATTTGATCTAGCAATTCAAAAATAACCCGTTTTTCATGCTCTTCTGTTTACAGGAAGGTATAGACACACTGCAGGAGTGGGACTTTGAGAAATTCTCGGAGAGCGCCGCCAAAAAGGCCCTGAACCACAACATTAAACACGTGGTGAAGGAGGGCGGCCGTGCTGGGAAGGCCCTGATGATAAACACGGACAAGCTCATCAGCACGGTGCAGGTGCTCGGGGCAGCAGGGGGCGCCGCCAAGGCCGTCCAAGCCATCAGCGTCACCACCGGCGTCATGTCCGCCCTGTTCCTCGCTCTGGACGTCTTCTTCCTCGCCAAGGACTCGCACGAGCTACGCAAAGGCGCCAAGACGAAGTTCGCCACCAAGATCCGGGAAGTGTGCAGAGATCTCCAGGACGGGCTTCTGGAGCTGAACAAGGTGAAAACGCAGCTGCAGAAGACGATGGACGGGATCGAGGTGGAGGAGTACGAGGAGATTCAGGAGGTGGAGGAGGAGGTGGAGGACGAGCTCGAATCGGATCCGGTGAAACTGGCGGAGCTCGAGCAGGAGTTGGATCTCATGGAGGAGAAGTTGGACAAAAAGGTTGAGGAGGAGAGGAAGAAAAGAGAGGAGGAGGAGAGAAGGAGAAAGCAAGAGGAGGAGGAGAGAAAGAGGAAGGAGGAAGAGGCCAAAGCGGCGAAAGAGAAGTTACTCGAGGAGATGGGGGATGCAGAAGATGACGATGGCAAGCTTAAAAAAGTAAACGCTGATGCGAAAAAGTTGAAAAGCGAAAAAGAAACAAAGAAATCGGACGAGGAGAAATCGGAAGGCGTTTACAGCGTCAAAGAATCCTTGAAAGAGTTCTTCAAAGATCCCATTTTGAAAGTTACCAAGAAAGACAAAGACATGGAAAACAAAATTACAGCTGATAAGGAGAAAGGCGAGAAGGATAAGTCGATACTGGGTAAGAAGTCGCACAAAAAGGAAGCAAGTTTGTCTGGAAATGACTTACTGGAGGGAAAAGAGGAGGAGGAGAAATTGGAAAAAAGCAAAAGTAAAAAGCAGGACGATAAAGTTAAGATTAAAAGTCAGAAAGAACCCAAGCAAGAAGAGAAAATGACAACTCCAAGCGACGGTAAAACTGACGAGGAGAAAACTTACAAGACGAAAAAAGAGGCAACAGCTAAAGTTGATCAGAAAGTCAAAGACGACACGACAAAAACGGAAGAAAAATCCAATTTCAAAAGTCTACGGGAAAACTGGATGGCGAAACGGGAGAACGCAGAGCAAAAAGTCCATTCCAAAAGCGTAAAAGAAGTTCTTCAATTTGAGACGAACGTAGATGAGCGAGTTAAGAGCCTGCGAGAGAGTTGGCTGGCAAAAGAAGAGTCGTGGAGTAAACCTGACGAGAAAGTGGCAACTCCTAAAGAAAGTCGTAAGGCATTAGCTCAAGAGGAAAAACCTAAGGTCGAAAGTCCAAGTTTGTCAAGTCGGAAAGCATAAAGTACCTCAAAAAGCCATCAGAACAGTAATAGCAGCAGTAGTAGTGGTAGTGTTAGAAGTTCTCGCAGCGATAGGAGTAAAATTGAACCTAAAAACGAGGAGAAAAAGTCACCAAAACATCACCACGGCGACGGAGAAAAGAAGGAGCGTTTGGACCGAGAGGGACGGAGCAGCCGGGTGGAGACCGAGACAGAGCAACAGACAAGGAAAGAGTTAAAGGAGGAGAAAGTTGGCGACGAAGCTGACAGAGGAAGTAGGAGGAGCCACAGAGAGAGTGGGAGGAGTCATGTACACGATGCTGAAAGTGGGAGGAGCCTTAGAGATCACGAAAAGACGGGAGACAGGGAAAGAAAGAGGAGCCATCGAGAGAAAGATGTGGATATGGAGGGCAGGAGTGGCCACAGAGAAAGTGGGCGGAGTCATGTGGTCGATGTAGAAAGTAGGAGGAGCCACAGAGACCATGACAAGGCGGGAGATAGAGAAAGTAGGAGGAGCCATAGAGAAAAGGATGATGAAAGCAAGAGTGGCTACAGAGAAAGCGGGAGGAGTCACAGAGCAAACCACGATGGCAAAGACGCCGCCATCGGCTACAAAGACACCAGGGGGAGCCACGGAGACCTGGACGTGGATGCTGAAAGTAGGAGTGGCCACAGGGAGAGTGGGAGGAGCCACAGGGATCACGAAAGAGAGAGTAGGAGGAGCCAAAAAGACGGCGAGAGACGGCGAGAACACGGAGGCTCACGACCGAGGTCCAATGCTCTGCTGGACGACGGACTGTACATTTAACACTCAGGTTGAACTGTTTCCCCAAAAAAGTTGAAAGTCAAAGCCATACTACGGAACATTCTGGGCTACGCGTCATGCTTTATCAGTCGATATCATTTTATTGGTCCAAGGGCGGCAATTCAAGCACGTTGAGTAGTTAAAAATAACAACAGAAAAGGTCAAACAAAGGTCTAAGTGCAGCTCAACAAGAAGACTCGTCAGGTCATCAGTCAGTTTGAGGAGAGTAACAGCGCTCAGGACAAAAGTATCCATCACAGTGAAGTCTGAAGACACTAGAAGAAAGCTCTCTTCTAAGCCCAACTCTTACTTCTGTCTGTTGCTTCAGTTAAGTGATGAGACGGGCCACTCTCTCGAAATATGTTTCTGTCGGAAGGTCCTCTGCTGCATTTATTGTACTGTTACTGCTTTAAACGTGCACTTGGGTAGCTTTGTTTGGCTTTTCATGTTTAAGTACTTTAAGCAGAACTAGGTAACTTCAGCGACAGAGCTCCCCCTGCAGCTCTCTGAAAATACACTGCGGGTGAAAAGACACAAACGCTTCTTCCTTTTTTCCTTCTTTTTTATTGAAATAAGGAAGTACAATTACATACAAAACATTTCATGTCGCCAAATATAAAAAAGAGCCAGGGTTTCTCAGGAGAGTTGCCTTCAGGTCGATGTCGCTAAATGTTGCAGCTGGTTTTCCACCCAGAGACAGCAGGGGGCGACGACGGGCTTCAGACACAAAGAAAATGCATCTACAACCACCACACGGACACGGCACAGAGTCCAGGACATTCTAAAAAGGACTAAGTTATAATGAACACCATTTGATGGCAGAACCAGCCCAGTGATGATTTAAGGTGAGACACTGCAGGTGAATAGGAACAAATCTTAATTTTAAAGATATCAGTTTGAAAATTCTGCTGTGGTTTATTCACGTCAATGTAAGAAAAAAAATTATTACAAGTTTTCTCCATGTCATGTTTTCATGTGGAAATAAGGAATTTTAAGTGTAAAAATGTGACATTCAATCTGAAAAATGGACAGAACCAGGTTTAAATTTATTGGTTCATTTTGTACACATTGTACACCCAGAAAAATTTCACTGGGGATTTTGGATTTCTTAGTTAGTTTTTAAGTAAACTGGATTGGACTGAAAATTGTCCTAAAAATTAAAACTCCAATAAATCAGTTTTAGAATTAGAGATCAGTTTGGTGTGTTGGTATTCCAGTTTGGTGATGATCCTTTGGTCCGTAGGGAAGAAAATGGCCTTTGAAGCCACAATGTGCCATAGAAATCTATAGATCAATGGAAGAATAAAACATTGTTTGAAGCAGATTGGACAACAAGTCTAACAAGTTTGGCGTTTCCACATGAAAGCCGATATATTGAAAGAGCAAACTGACCAAAAAAACAAAAAAATATGCCTGTTGTGTCTCACTTTACGGACTCTGCAGGACTTGTGACGCAATAATATGGGGACAATTGAAACTGAGCAACTTCTGAGTGCTCAGACAAGACGAATAATGAAGCAAAATGCTGCTTTGCGCACGTTTGTGATGATAAATGGCAGATTACTGTACCACATACGTTTTTTGCCTTTATGTAAACTGTGGTGAACAACATGTGAGTGAATAGTATTTTCATGATAAATGTGCACAGATCTGCAGAGGACCAGAGCCGTCAATATAATTAGAAAAAGAGATGTTTGTTAAGATGTAATTTGATGATGATGTACGTGTTCAAACTGATATATATTTAAGCTCAAATGTTCTGTGTGTTCTTTTGTTTACCTAAAGCCTGTTTCGTTGCACAGTGAGAAAGGAGGAAGCCATAAAGCATCAATTTGTACATTTTGGTGCCACACTTTTACATCTGTTTTATTGTTACTTGCAATTTTTCAAGATTTGTGTTTGTGTAGTTTGTTTGTTAATCACTTTTTCTAAACCACTTCTGCTACTAGTGTTTGTCAAATGGATCAAAACTGTTACAAGAATCACTGGAGATGCATTTTTACTGTTACAAACTCACTCGAAGCACTTTAAACTCGACGGCAGGAGTCAAACGTTTAGACATAGTTGTTGTAGTGCAAGGAAACAAAAATAAAACTGTCAAAACACCATCAAAAACCTGTTTAACAAAAACAAAATTAGCCCAAAACATCTTTTTCACCAGTAACAATGGTTTAGTTTTCCAATTTGAAGTGTATTTATTGCTAAACGATAGACAGAGTAAAAAGTTGCGTAGTGCAGCTTTAAAGTGCCTCTGACAGGTTGGACGACTCATTTGACAAAAATGCAGTTAAGATCAATATATTTCAAATTTTGTTAAAGTACTTCACAAATTTTATCACGGTTTAGCAATTTTTTTCGTTTTTTCGTTTTACTTCCTGGTTGTAAATGATGACATCACACTAGGAAATTACCATAGCAACCATCCCGTACACTGGGCCAAAACTCATTTAATGTCACAGATTTTAAAATTTTACAAATACAAATACATGTTAAAGCCTTTATTTTGTTGAATCAATGTTTAAAGGATCGAAAAAAAGTAGTTTCTTTTGACTAAATTATGCTTAACTTTAGTCTCCCCAGTGTGATGTCATCAGTTTGTTTACTTCCTGTAATTTTCAACATATTTTTCAACTTTTCTCCACAATTGGCTGCTTGATTGGTGTAAAACTTAAATGTATTTGTACAACTGGTATTAATACACCAAATAGAGTCAAAATTAGAAAATCATGAAAACCTGTCATAGGCACTTTAAACTAAAAAAAAGTATTAAATTAAATTAAACAGTTCAATCATCAACTTACACATCAAACCACTGATTTAGATCATTTTGTCTAATTTGTTTGACGTCTGTTGCAGTTTCTCTTGTTACTTTTGCTAAGTTTTTCTTTGATTTCTGTATATATCGGTGTTTTGTGTCTGTTTTTCCGTTGGTTAATATTTCTTGACGGTTTTACATGTATTTTTACTATATTTAAATGTAGAATTCCCCCAAAAAAGGATCTGCACAACAGTTAGAGCTCACAGTTTTTTATTTTGCATGCCCTTGTCTTTGACCCCAAACATCCACCGTCCACTTTGATCCATAGCTCAGGACTCGGCAATAAACCAGGTGTATAATGTTTTCGGGTAACGCTTTAGATTAAGGTTCCTTTGTGTGTATCTTTGTGTTTTTTTTGTTCAATAATCATGTGTCAAATGCTCATAAATGCCTCGTAAGTCCTTATAAATACATAACAGGTGTTTATTAATGCATTATAAATAGTTTACTATTACTACCTTCATCTAAAGTGTCCAGTTTTAGGTGTGCGTGACTTTTTTAAAACATTTCCTCAACACTATTTCCTTGTTTGGTTTAACATTTGTGGGGGATTATTTACATATGGAAAGTAAAGGATTAGTGTAAATTGCGTGTAAAACAAATATGTACACTTTCATTCAATGTTTAAATAAAACTAAACGTTTACAAGCCTTTTTTTTTTTTTTAGTTATGTATTTACTATTTACTATGAAATGAAAGAATGAAAAATGAGATATTGAAGTGATGAGTCAAACTTTGAAAGAAGTGTCACAACATAAAACTTTTGTCCGGTGATGAATTTTGAGAAGAAACATCACCATTTTATAGTTATTCACACTTATTGACATGAACATCTGTAAAATCATTATTAATTCACGTACAATCTCACTGTCTAATGTTGCCATTACTTGAAAAAATCATCAACTTAATAAAATTCAACTTTTTGAATCGAAAAAGTCCTGTTATTTAGACAAAAAAGACCTTAACTTTAGGACTCGACATTCATAGCTATGTTTTAAGTGTAGAATACATTTAAATTAACTTGTTTTTGCCAATTCCTTTGAAAAATATGAGTGTATTTAATGGCAAATCTTCTTAACGACAAGTCTATGGGGCCCAGCGTTGAGCCTTGGGGAACCTCGCAGGTAAATGCCACTAACTTCTTGTCAAATATTGAACTTTCTTCTGTAATTATCAAAGGATTTACACATGTTTTCTTCTGTTTTCTGCTGCAGGGAGAGAGGCATGGAGTACAGCTCACTATCAGTTACTTCCTTCAGGTAAAACAGGAGTAGGTGGAGATTTGAGTGCAGTACTTTCAGTTTTTAGTGTTTTTGATACATTGCTTTTCTAAACACTGCTCACATCTTCAGTGACTTTAGGCCTTAGACGTCACTAACTAACATTTTTTTCCTAAAGGGAACTCACCAGCATAATTTGAGGATTTAGCAATTCAAAAAGTCGGGAAATTGTTCATATTTATGTCATATAATATAATCTATATCACGTTTTTTTGTTTCTTTTTCTTGTAGTAAAAAACTGAAATGTAAATGTTGAATTCTTTTGCAGCCCATGTCTAAACCATATTGTTTGCCGTATTTCCACATGAAGAAGCTCCTGACTCTTTTACTACAATTAAAGTTGGCTGGGCGATATTGACAAAACAGAAACTATCTCTGCATTTTCCTGGATTATTTTAACTTGTTTTAAATAGTTTTATTCTGTGTTTTGATACTGTAGGACTTGGTTCAACCTGGTGAGTTATGAAGTTGCAGTTGTAGATTATTTCTCTCTTCATTTCCAGATGATATTACTATAACAGTGCATCAGATTTGTGCTAAAACGTTCCTGTAAAGGTGATTCAATTGGTTCAAATATCGAACAAAAGTGAATGGAATAACGTGTAAAGTGCAAACATATATCATACTTTTAGACCCCTGTTTGAAAAATCCCACCGTAAATTTGTTTAGTGTATTTTTCGTACTAATCTAATCTCCAAAACAGCTGTAATATTATCCTTTTGAACAGTCCCTCACCTCTAGCTGTCAGTGCAACTATACGGCAGGCAAATTATAGGCAAAACACTGCAGGTGAACAGGAAAAAATCTTAAATTTAAATATATCAATTGTAAACTTCTCCTGTAGTTTACTCACATAAATGTAAGAAAAAAATGTATTACAAGCTTTTCATCATGTCATGTTTTCATGTAGAAATAAGGCGTTTTATGTGGAAAAACAGCCAAAATTGCACATATTTGGGACATTTAAATCTGCAAAATGGACAGAACCAGGTGAAATTTCTTTGTTCATTTTGTAACATATTAGATACAAAAAATGTACAGAGGGGATTTTGGATTTCTTATTTAGTTTTTGAGTAAACTAGATTGGACTGAAAATTGGCTTTAAAATTTTAATTTCGCCTCATTTTTAAGACTTATAACTTTAATAAATCAAGTGTAGAATTAAATATCAGCAAATCCTTGTGTTCGTTTCATCTAAATCTTGTTGAGTCCAGATTGTACAGTTTGGTGTAGGATCTACTTTAAGGCTGATCTTTATGTCTCGAGGGAGAAAAATGCATTTTAAGAAAATGACCTTTGAAGTTACAATGTCCCAGAGAAATCTATGGATGAAGTGGATTCAATGGAAGAATAAAACAAGTTTGGACAAGTTTGTTGTTTCCACATGAAAGTCTATAGAGAGTGAACTGACCAAAAAACAAAAACATGAAAAAAGATCAAACAGATTGATATCGTACTGTATTGTATTGGTGTCTGAGTGAATAAACAGACAATAATCTCATAACTAATTCAAGAATTCCCTCTCATTCCTCCACGCTGTCACCAAACACTTTAAACACTTTTTGGGGGTCGTTTTGGCGTCACTTTCCTGCACTTCACCCAGAGTGTCCCGTTTCCACAAAGCTTTGGAGACGACGCGGCCACAATGGAAACCCGATCGACGGAACAAAAAAACACGGCCTTTGCTCCGGGCTCGACCGAAGAGACAGGGAGTGAAACCGACGGACAATGGTTGATACAATGACTCAGGGACCGCAGGACGTCCACGAGCCCAAAGGAGCAGGGGGCGGAGCCATGACGGGGCACTACCTGTACTTTTGATTGTGTGTCATTCAGGATTATAAGAGTCTACAGTGTCAGCAGTCGCCATCATTTTGTAGGTTTTTTTTAACTTATGTGTTACTACAGGGGCCTAAAGTGGACAAAAACTTGAATCTTAGATGAGTTAAAATGTCTTGATGTCAGGATTTTAATCTTAAGGCGAGGCACTGCAGGCAAAACTAATTTTTTTTCAATGTTTTGTTTGTTTGCTCTCTCAACATATCGGCTTTCATGAGAAAACAACAAACGTGTCCAATCTGCTCCTGAAAATGTTTTATTCTTCCATTGAATCCACTTCATCCATAGATTTCTCTGGGACATTTTAACTTCAAAGGACGTTTTCTTAAAATGCATTTTTCTCCCTCGAGACATAAAGATCAGCCTTAAAGTAGATCCTGCACCAAACTGTACAATCTGGACTCAACAAGACTTTGACGAAACGACCAGAAGGATTTGTTGAAATCTAATTCTAAAACTGATTTATTAAAGTTTTAAGTCAAAAAAATGAGGTGAAATTTGTATTTTTAGTACAATTTTCAGTCCAGTCTAGATTACTTAAAAACTAAATAAGAAATCCAAAACCCCTACAGTAATTTATTTTCTAACTAATGTGTTACACAATGAGCCAAGGAATTTAAACCTGGTTCTGTCCATTTTTAAGATTTAAATGTCCCAAATATGTGTATTTTTTTTGGCCATTTTTACACATAAAATGCCTTATTTCTACATGAAAACATTAAATGATGAAAAACTTGTAATATATTTTTTTCTTACATTTATGTGACTAAACTACAGGAGAAGTTTACAATTGATATTTTTAAACTTAAGATTTTTTCCTGCAGAGTCTCACATTAATTTCCTCTATTGCAGAAACGTTAAAATTTTGATGAAATGTTTTTTTCTTTAGTCATTTCTTTTTATTTCATGTAAGCGTGACTTTTTGGAAGGAAAGTTCAAGGGAAAAAGTCTCCCTTGAAATGATTTGAATTCTGAATATTAACCAGGTTCGGACCGGAGTTCTGCTGAAATGTTTGACTGCTTCCTCCTTCACAGAAACCTGAATCAATGGAAGTGTGTTTTCCCTCGTCAGGTGCGTCTTTGGCTCCGCCCCCTCAGCGTCAGGTAAAAGTTTGGCCTCAGGAGAATCCCGCAGAAGCTCTTCACTTTCAACAAACAACACTTCCACACGTCGGGTAAGACTCTTCATTCTCTTCTGTTGGAAAATGTGCTTCCTGTGCTTTTTTTTTTCCCAAAACTTTATGCAAAAAGAGCCGCAGAGACTAATTTTCATTCTGATAAATCTTTTTTAAATCTTATGTGTAAATGTGATAACTGTACTTGTTATTATTAAATTACAAAACTAAAGGAAAATGAAATTGTTTAACATTTTTGAATGGCATGGAGAGGCTATTTTACACACCTTTATTATAAGACTTTATTTATTTTATTATTATATCATTGTGTTTTATATTTTTTTTACTTTTATTATTTCAATTTTCTTTATTGACCTTTATTTAACCCTGACAATATTGTTTATTCAAAATATTATTCAACTGTAACTGCCAAATTTGTTGCCAAATGGAAGAAGTAATCAGTGTCTGTACGACTGTAAGAAAATTGAAATCTTACTCTAATTTGGTTTGAAAAGCTTAAAAGCAAATAAAATCCATATAAATCCAACAGAAATGTGTCAAACATGTTTAAATGTTTTAGTTGAGGTTTAATCATCAGACAAATGTGACACTACAGGGAATGGGAAACATTTAAAGATGTAAACTTCTCCTGTAGTTTAGGCACAGAAATGTAAGCAATGTAAGATTTTCATTATGTCACGTTTTCATGTAGAAATAAGGCATTTTATGTGGAAAAAATGGACAAAAATCCACATATTTGGGACATTTAAATCTGAAAATGGACAGAACCAGGTTGAAATTTCTTGCTTCATTTTGTAACATATTAGTTACAAAAACATTTACAGAGGGGAGTTTGGATTTTGCATTTCTTGTTTAGTTTTTAAATAAACTAGATTTGACTGAAAATTGTCCTTAAAAAATTACATTTTTAGTAGTTTTTTTTAACTTAAAACATTAATAAATCAGTTTTAGAACGAGATATTTAAAAAAAATCCTTCCGTTTCATCAAAATCTTGTTGAGTCCAGATTGTACAGTTTGGTGCAGGATCTACTTTAAGGCTGATCTTTATGTCTCGAGGGAGAAAAATGTAAAAACAGCCTTTAAAGTTACAATGGTGGATTCAATTGAAGAATAAAACATCTTTAGGAGCAGATTGAACACATTTGTTTCCACATGAAAGCTGAAACAAACAGTTGACTGTAGTGTCTCACCTTAAACAGTCAAAGTTTACGACATCCCTTTTTTAGTTCTTCTTTTCAATCTGTTTCTTTTTTTTCTATCAATGATAAACTCGACACATTGTGCATCTCTTTCTGCACCTGCTCGTCTCCATGTTCTTGTTTTGACTGGAATTTTGTTTGGCATCAGTTTTAATCTGTGGTGGAAAGTAACAACTCAAGTCACATTTTACACAGATATCTATTAGGGCCAAAACAAATTGATCGATCAATCACAACTCATAGACTATTGAGATAATCCTCAACTAATTTAGTAATCGATGGTTTTGTGGATTAAACAGACTTCAAAGCGTGCCATGTGCTCAGAAAAGAGGTTTAATCACTCAGAGAAATCAAGAATATATCAAAATGACAAAGAAAACGTGATCATTTCATGTTCTTGATCAAATGCTAGATTTTCAGCGAGAAACAAGCGCCTCAAAACTGCCTAAAACAACCGACCAAGAGCCATAAAAATAAGATAATAAGACAAGCTGCTAGTTCAACGTCTGTATTTCAGTTTTCATTGAAATACAGAAAAAAATGCCTGTTTTAAAGATGTAAATGTGCTGCTTAAAACCCACAACTCTTTTTTCAATTTGTGAGCGACTTTCCAAAAATGAAGGCCAAAGTCACTATAAAGAAGCAAACTGGGCAACTATGTCAAAAAACTGTAAATACTGTATACAGGACGTCCGAAAGCAACATAATCTTAGTTTAAACTGGGTTAAATTTAGCAAAAATCAAATGTTATAATCTTCTGTTCACGGGCACTTCATGTTCTAAACAACGAATCAATTGATCGAAAGAATAATCCATGACCAAAATAATCGTTAGTTGCAGCCCTTTATCTCTACTTTAACTGTACTATATATTTATTATTCTATTCTATACTTTAATGTTTAATGTTATGTGTCATCACTGTGTGAAGTTCAAGTTCAAGGTCAAGTTTGTTATCAAGAAAACCATCGCCTACTTCAGTCCACAATCTGAGCAAATACATTTTAAACATTTACTTTTTACTTGTATGTGTACTTTTTCTTATGTAACTGTAAATTGAGTGCTTCTTCCACCACCGGCAAATTAATTGAAAAGATTAACTGACTGAAAATGTAAACTATAAACCTCACAGATATGTATCACTCGGCCAAAAAGCATAAAAAAATGATAAAAATATACAGAAAAACAAACCCCAACAAACTTAAGTATTATGCAAAAAGTGACATTATTTATTACAAGCCACAATGTATTTAATGAATCAATATGGAATCAGATTTGGGACAAAACTAATTGAAAACACTATTACACAAATCAAAATAAACAAATAGAGATTAAACATAGCCTACTTTTTGTTTTTCGGTCAATTCATTTTGTTTTTGTTTTGTTATTTTATTAATTGAAATCTACTTTTTGTGATCTAATCAAATGTTTAATCTTCCAAAACGAAAATAAATTATATCATTATTATTATTGATTATAAATGTACGTTTATTAAGACATTTTAATTGTATACGTTCATATTAATACAGTACAGTAAATTTGCAACAACAGGAGTTTTTTGAGCTTCTGTTGTTTCTATTTCTATATCTTTTTTGTGCAATTAAAACTCTTTTTATATAAGAGAATTTGAAATATAATTAATTTGATTTTGAAAGAAGAAATATTTGGTTAGATCACAAAAAGTATATTTAATTTGTATAAAGCATTTAATAAAATCACAAAAAATATATTTCAAAAACCAAACAGTATATTTAATTATCACTTTTTAACATTTTGATTTCTGTAATAGTGTTTTGAGTTAGTTTAGTCCCAAATCAGATCCCGTAAATCCACCTCTTTCTCTTGCACATGAGTAATGTTTTTGAATATTTTGAGGAAACAGTTGATTATTTTAATATGGTTTTTGTTTGTTTGCGCTCAGACATGGCTGCAGGCTCGGTCCTGGCGCGGCTCACGGCGGCGCTCCTGTTGCTCCTGCTGCTCTCGGTGCTGCAGGACGAGGTCGAGGGAGTTCTGGTAAAGTCAACACCAGCTCCACATCCGCCTTCACTGTTTGCTCTGTCAACAACACGACTCCTTTAGTTTCAAACGAGAGTCCAGAGAGATGCCTTTACCTTCTCTGTAAATAAACCATCAGCAAATATTGTAACTCTGACTCAATCCACATGAGCTCAGTCCCATTAAAATACACATGAACTTGATCTTTGTGGATTTATTGGGATGATAATTAAATTTTTCTGAGGTTTAGGGACTATATAACACCTATTTTGTATTTATTTATTTTTTATTTCGGCTTATCTAAAGAGAACATAATGGTAGATTTGACAGAAACATTCCCACGAACTTGACAAGATGGAAAAAATAGGAAAAAATCCACAAATTATACAGTGTTTAAAGGGAAAATTCTTCAATAGAATTCTGATCTTTGCTCCACACCAGAGTTAAAGTGCCTCTGACAGGTTGGACTACTTATCTAGCAAAAATTAAGATAAATATAATTCAAGTTTTGTTAAAATACTTCACAAATAGTATCACGGTTTAGCAATTTGTTTGTTTTTTTGTTTCACTTCCTGGTTGTTTCTTTTGTGTAAATTATGCAGAACCTTTGTCTCCCCAGTGTGATGTCATCAGTCTGTTTACTTCCTGTCATTTTCAACATATTTTTCAACTTTTCTCCACAATTGGCTGCTTGATTGGTGTAAAACTAAAATGCATATGTATGACTGGTATTAATACACCAAATAAAGTCAAAATTAGAAAATTAGAAAACCTGTCATACGCACTAATCTATGGACAGTCAAGAACAATTCAGAATAACTCGTGTTACTGTGTCCTCCTCAGTCCATCTCTCGCTCTGACTGTGGACAGTCCAAGGTGTGTGTGGAGACTCCGTCGTCCTGTGACCCCTCGACCTCCCCCTGTCTGTTCGCTTCAGCTGCTGCCACGGCAACGGAGCTCAGCCTCAGCCTCAGAGGAGAGTCATCTGGGTACATCGCTCTGGGACTCACCAACTCCTCCAAGGATGAGGTAAAGATGGTCCAAAGATGAGGGAAAGATGGTCCAAAGATGAGGGAAAGATGGTCCAAAGATGAGGTAAAGATGATGGAAAGATGGTCCAAAGATGAGGGAAAGATGGTCCAAAGATGAGGTAAAGATGATGGAAAGATGGTCCAAAGATGAGGGAAAGATGGTCCAAAGATGAGGGAAAGATGAGGGAAAGATGAGGTGAAGATGAGGGAAAGATGCTCCAAAGATGAGGGAAAGATGAGGGAAAGATGAGGTGAAGATGCTCCAAAGATGAGGGAAAGATGAGGGAAAGGTGGTCCAAAGATGAGGGAAAGATGAGGGAAAGATGGTCCAAAGATGAGGTGAAGATGAGGGAAAGATGGTCCAAAGATAAGGGAAAGATGAGGGAAAGATGGTCCAAAGATGAGGTGAAGATGAGGGAAAGATGGTCCAAAGATGAGGTAAAGATGAGGGAAAGATGGTCCAAAGATAAGGGAAAGATGAGGGAAAGATGGTCCAAAGATGAGGGAAAGATGAGGGAAAGATGGTCCAAAGATGAGGGAAAGATGAGGGAAAGATGGTCCAAAGATGAGGGAAAGAAGAGGGAAAGATGGTCCAAAGATGAGGGAAAGAAGAGGCAAAGATGAGGTAAAGATGGGGTAAAGATGAGGGAAAGATGAGAGAAAGATGGTCCAAAGATGAGGTAAAGATGAGGGAAAGATGAGGGAAAGATGAGGTAAAGATGAGGGAAAGATGAGGGAAAGATGAGGTAAAGATGAGGGAAAGATGGTCCAAATATGAGGTGAAGATGAGGGAAAGATGGTCCAAAGATAAGGGAAAGATGGTCCAAATATGAGGTGAAGATGGTCCAAAGATGAGGGAAAGATGGTCCAAAGATGAGGTGAAGATGGTCCAAAGATGAGGTGAAGATGAGGGAAAGATGGTCCAAAGATGAGGTGAAGATGAGGGAAAGATGGTCCAAAGATGAGGTAAAGATGAGGGAAAGATGGTCCAAAGATGAGGTAAAGATGGTCCAAAGATGAGGTGAAGATGGTCCAAAGATGAGGGAAAGATGGTCCAAAGATGAGGGAAAATCCTCCAAAGGTGAGGATAACAGATCTGAACCTGGACTAAAACAAGTCAGAATCAGGACTAAGACAGGAATAAAACAGGACTAAACTATGTCAGAACTAGGGCTAAAGAGGAGTAAACCAGGGCTAAAGCAAGTCAGAACCAGGACTAAAACAGGTCAGAACCAGGACTATACCAGGTCTAAAACAAATCAGAACCAGGTGTCAGAACTAAGAATAAACCAGTACTAAAACAGGGCTAAAACTGTGAAGAACCAGGTCAAAACCAGGTCTAAAACAGGTCAGAACCAGGACTAAACCAGGACTAAGCCAGGTCAGAAGCAGGACTAAGACTGGGCTATAAAAGGACTAAAGTAGGTACAAACCAGGCGTAAAATAAGCCACAACCAGGTCAGAACAAGGACTAAACCAGCTCAAAAAATGGGTCAAAACCAGGTCTAAAACAAATCAGAACCAGGTGTCAGAACTAAGAATAAACTAGTACTAAAACAGTGTTAAAACTGGGATGAACCAGGTCAGAACCAGGACTAAAAGAGGACTATAAAAGGACGAAAGTAGGTAAACACCAGGCCTAAAATAAGTCACAACCAGGTCAGAACAAGGACAAACTAGCTTAAAAAATGGGTCAAAATAAAACAGGACTAAACCAGGACTAAACCAGGTCTGAAGCAGGACTAAAACAGGACTAAACCAGGACTAAACCAGGTCAGAAGCAGGACTAAAACAGGACTAAACCAGGACTAAACCAGGTCAGAAGCAGGACTAAAACAGGACTAAACCAGAACTAAACCAGGTCAGAAGCAGGACTAAAACAGGACTAAACCAGAACTAAACCAGGTCAGAAGCAGGACGAAACAGGACTAAACCAGAACTAAACCAGGTCAGAAGCAGGACTAAAACAGGACTAAACCAGGACTAAACCAGGTCAGAAGCAGGACTAAAACAGGACTAAACCAGGACTAAGCCAGGTCAGAACCAGGACTAAAACAGGACTAAAACAGGACTAAACCAGGACTAAACCAGGTCAGAAGCAGGACTAAAACAGGACTAAACCAGGACTAAACCAGGTCAGAAGCAGGACTAAGACAGGGCTAAACCAGGACTAAGCCAGGTCAGAAGCAGGACTAAAACAGGACTAAAACAGGACTAAACCAGGTCAGAAGCAGGACTAAGACAGGGCTAAACCAGGACTAAGCCAGGTCAGAAGCAGGACTAAAACAGGACTAAAACAGGACTAAACCAGGTCAGAAGCAGGACTAAGACAGGGCTAAACCAGGACTAAACCAGGTCAGAAGCAGGACTAAAACAGGACTAAACCAGGACTAAACCAGGTCAGAAGCAGGACTAAGACAGGGCTAAACCAGGACTAAGCCAGGTCAGAAGCAGGACTAAAACAGGACTAAAACAGGACTAAAACAGGACTAAACCAGGACTAAACCAGGTCAGAAGCAGGACTAAGACAGGGCTATACAAGGACTATACTAGGTAAAAAAAACAGGTGTAAAATAAGGTCAGAAAAAGGACAAAACCAGCTCAAAAACCAGGACAAACACAGGACTGTTGTGTCCCGGGCCACACAGGACACTTGACCAAGATGACGTGCACATTCTGGTTATTTCTCGTGTCAAATATTATGCAAACACGGGCGATTCCTGGTATTGATGCCTGTATTTATCGTTTCCAGGGAGCGTCCAGTTTGTTTGTCTGTGCTCAGAACGGCTCCCACGTTTTCCTCAGAACCGTGTGGAGGAACAACAGCGCCCCCGATGCCCCCTTCACAGACCTGCAGCTGGTGAGACTTTAATGCAGAGTTTACTTCATCTGAACTTTTTGGTACATTTATATTCATCGGTTTATGTTTTATTGTAAAGTACCTCGCAGAACGTTGTAGGTTTTTCATTCCTGGACGATCAGACCATGGGCTTTTTCTCCCTGATCTGTTTTTTTCTCTTTATTTCTTCCGTCTAAAATGGTATGATTTACACACTAAGTATACAGACTGAATCCATCCTTCAAATACCACTTATTTTGTTTTGTTTTTTTTACTGGAATCTTGGTGATAATAGTTGTAGCTCCTCAACTAAAATATGTCAAATATTTATAGTTAAAAGTGTAGTCTGTCTGCACCTCAAACTGTGAGAAACTTTCTATTTCTTCTTTTGTTTTTTATTTTTCTGGGTTCTTCACTATACAAAACAAAAGGAACAAAGAGCAAGACACAGGGAAATACCGTACAATCAATGTAAATGGACCTAAACATGTTTTTTAAACTTTTTGCCAAATTATTAAGTTGTGTTTTTTGGACTGAAACCAACCGCGTTACAGACAGTAGTCGCCTCAGAGCTGTTTAACCTCGAACCTTTAAACTCTTAAACGACACACATTCTGCTGCAGTGACTTGTTTGAGCTTTAAGTCATGTTCTAACAATGTTCCGTCATCAAAAACACACCTGGAGTAGTGGTCAGTTACAGTCACGCTGTTTTGAGGGATGTTTATTAGAAAATCCTATCCCCTCTGAGTGTCAAACATATTTCCTGCTAAACTCCCTCAATCTGGGACGTATTTTTGGATCATCTACGTCACTTATCAGAGACTCTTTTGCTGTTTTAAGTCCTTAAATCAGTGTTTCCCAAGCAGGGGGTACTTAGAATTGTTTCAGGTTTTAAAAGAAACTTAAATATACTTTTATCTGAAGAAAAACATGTTATTAGTTGTAAAAATTTGCATGTTTTTGCAGTATCTTGGACCATAAGTATGATTAAAATAAAAATAGAATGGCAATAATTGACAATATGTGACTAGTAAACCCATTTATTTGCCTTAAAATCTGAGTGTGATACAAAGTTTAGGGGGTACGCTAGACATATATGTTGGGAACCTCTGCCTTAAATCATCGGCAGAATCGCTCTGAGCATTTCTGCCTCTAAACACGATCACTGCTGCAGATAGGCTACATTAGCACTTCACACAGTCACTTACATTGATAAAACTAAATTGTGTATAGCACTAGGCGCCATCTACTGGCTGCATACACACAGTATCAGGACAGACAGTATCAGTGCATAATGATCTTTTGTTTTGTTTCAGAACATAAGATGATGAATTTAAGGCACTCAAGAGCATGTTTAAAAGCTAATAACAATATGAAAAATGCATAATATTTTTCCTGTGTTTTAATTGCTCTAAATCTCAATGGCAAAAGTGAATGGGATATTATTTTTATTTTTTAACTTATGCGATACGTCACATGAATGCAGACACACTGGATCAACGTCTTATAACTATTGTCGCACTAGACTCATTTTTAGAAACACTGCCTCATGTCTTTTCCGTCTCGTCTCGCTCCAGCCCGTGTCAAACTTCACCGGAGAGCTGAACGCCTCCGTGATCAGATGCACTTTCTCTGTTCCTCTGGTGAACTTATCCAGCCTCAAAGCAAACCAGGACACGGTGTTCACTCTGCTGCTGGGCACGGGGGCGGTAAACGGTGAGTGCACGAGAAAACACAACATTAAATTAAGAATGAAAATGTAAAATCCCCACGACAAACCCACAGAGTTTTCAGCAACTGTCGAGTTTAAAACGTCTCCTCGGTTCCAGGTTCTTCTCTCAAGGCGTTTAACATCTCTCTGAGGACTGAACCGATGGACTTGGTGAAGAACACAACTGTAGCTCCGCCCACAGCTCCACCCACAACTCCGCCCACAGCTCCACCCACAGCTCCGCCCACAGCCCCGCCCACAGCTCCACCCACAACTCCGCCCACAGCTCCACCCACAGCTCCGCCCACAGCCCCGCCCACAGCTCCACCCACAGCTCCGCCCACAGCTCCACCCACAGCTCCACCCACAGCTCCGCCCACAGCTCCACCCACAGCTCCGCCCACAGCCCCGCCCACAGCTCCACCCACAGCTCCGCCCACAGCTCCACCCACAGCTCCGCCCACAGACCCGCCCACAGCTCCACCCACAGCTCCGCCCACAGCCCCGCCCACAGCTCCGCCCACAACGGTAAAGTCGCTCAAAACTGTAAAGTCTACGCTCAGAACATCAGAGGAATTTATTTTGCACTTTAAATATAAAACTAATTTAAAGTGCGTATGACAGATTTGTATGATTTTCTAGTTTTGACTGTATTAATTTGAGTGTTTTAATACCTCTTGTAAATATAAATGATAGTTTTACACCAATCAGGTCGCTGTATGTGGAAAAATCTGTTAAAAAATGACAAGGAAACAGATTGATGACATCACACTAGGAAGACAAAGGTTATAGCATCGTTTACAAAAAATAAACTCCTTTTTTTACCCTTCAAACATTAATTCAACAAAATAAAGATGTTCATATGTGTTTTTATTTGTCAAGCAAAAAAATTGGTGACATTAGATGAGTTTTGGCCCAGTGTACAGTGTGGTCACGTCTTTATTTCCTACTGTGATGTCATCATTTACAACCAGGAAGTAAAATTAAAAACATTAAAAATTGCTTCTTCAACAATATAATGTAATGCGACCTTTAATCACAACTTTTATTTGTTTGATTTCAAGTTTGACCAGAAAAAAAATACACAACATAATGAATGAATAAGTTTATTTGGCTGTCCATATACCAAACAAAATTATATACAATAGAGAAAAAAATACATCTGTTTGCAACCAAAAGGATTGGGCTGAAGCAAATTGTTTATATAAGCCCATCCTGAATATTATACAAACTCAACAATACAGACATAAAAAAAAAGAAAAATCCACTACGTTTTATCTTAAACTTAGAATTCTACTCTCTCTTATAAATCTTTTAATTTATAACAATAATTTATATGTATTAATCATTTCATTTTTTAAAATTTTGACAGTGTTTATTAACTTAAATTCATCACTGAGCTCATTCCAAAGTTTGATTCCTAAAACAGTCACACATCTCTGCCTAACATTAGTTCTTGCTTTATTCAATTCAAACCGAAGTCGACCTCTGAGGTTATAGCGACTATTTCGTAATTTAAAGAAAGACTGAATGCCTATGGGAAGGTCCTTACTCACAGCACGAAACAAAATTTCTAACATTTTTAACTTAACTATGTCCATAAATTTTAATATTTTTGATTTTAAAAAGAGTTCATTTGTAGGATCACGAAATCCTGCTTTATTAATTATTCTTAGTGCCCTTTTTTGTAGTTTGATTATTGGATCCAAGTATGTTTTACAGGCATTTCCCCAGAGCAGTAAGACAGATAGGGAAGTACAAGTGATGAATACATAACACAAGACATCGAAAGTAATCCAAACAATAGAAAGTAGTCCAAAGTCCGACGACATTTTTAAAAATAGCACAGAATTGTCCGGCACAAAAATGAAAAATCTTGTGGCATTTTGAACATTCTTCAGCATTATTTTTATTATTGTAGGTGTGTATGTCGTTATAATAAAGCTTGTCACTGCTGTCGCTCAGCTGTCCATCTCTCGCGACGGCTGTGGGACGTCCAAGCTGTGTGTGGAGACTCCGGCGGCCTGTGACCCCTCGCCCTCCAACGGCTCCTGTCTGTTCACGTCTGCTGCCGTCGGCGCCGCAAACATCAGCTTCAGCCTCAGAGGAAACTCGTCTGGATACATCGCCCTGGGACTCACCGGCAACGGCTCGCAGGTACAGGTCGTGCACACCTGTAAAGTCTATTCACCTTATTCGGGAAGTTGCCTTACACGCCGCCGTCTTGTTTCCGTTGTATTAGTTTACACGGAGCAGACGAGCTCAACAGAAAATAAGTTCTACATGGACTAAAAAGACGTTTTCAGGCCTCAGGAAATCGTTGTGTTGTGACTTGTTGTTGCTCGTGTTCATTAAACATTTTACACAAATCAATCTACTTTATGTAACATTTTAGCGGTGAGACTTTTCCCTCGTTCGTCATTAGCTTTAACGGAGTTCTTGTCAAACAGAAGTGCGTTTACAACAAAAGTGCGTATCTGTGGCAAAAAGAGGCAAAAGTGGGCGGGGCAGAATAAGGTGAATACACCTCATTCTGCCCCGCCCACTTTCTTTAACCACAACTCGCGCTTTCCTGTAGTAAAGGCTTAAAACATTATACAAAGTAGATTGATTTGTGTAAAATGTTTAATGAACACGTGTAAAAACAAGTCAACAACGCACCGATTTCCTGAAAATGGCTTTTTAGTCCATGTAGAACTTATTTTCTGTTGAGCTCGTCTGCTCCGTGTAAACTACAACGGAAACAAGACGGCAGAGCGTACAGCAACCTCCGGAATAAGGTGAATAAATGACAGGTTCTCGTGATTTTCTAATTATGTCTTAGTTTTGTTTATAATTGTTTTACATCCGTGAAGTTTAAGTAAATAAGTAACGTTTAAAATCACAGAAAGTAGCGCTGTGTTCTAAAACGCGTCCTTTTTTTCTCCAACCCAGTTCTGCCATGACCCGGTTAGCTTCCCTGCCCCGAAGCGCTGCCCCTGTTGGGTTTAGGAACAGACCCTGAACTTACCCAAACTGAAAACATTCTAGGCAAGGCAAGGCAAGGCAAGTTTATTTGTAGAGCACAATTCATACACAGGGCAATTCAAAGTGCTTTACAAAACAGGAAAAGTTGCATTAAAATCACAAAACACAAAAAGACACACAGAATCATTTTAAAATAAAGCGCTTTAAAAGAGAAGAGTGCAGATAGATCTTTCTAAAAAATAAACTTTTGCTAGAATAGCCACCAATGCAAGTGTTGGTCTGTGCCATAAGTGGTTTGAGAAAAAAATAAGAAGTTTCTCAACGCTCGTGCTCTCTTCCTTTGAGCAATGCACGTTCGGTCAAAGAAATTGTATGTTAGTTGATGTTTTGGACTAGCCATGAAAGTTTGAAAAGAAAAAAACAAATCTAGATGGGGTCAAATGGATCCGAAGATAGCGGGAGGGTTAACCAGAATCTCTCTGTGATGTCATCAAAAAGCGACATACCTTTTGTCGTGATACAGAGACAATTTACACAAAACTGCTGGCTTTTTAACGTCTCGCCTGCTGGAGCTACAGTTGGAAACCAGCTTCAAGAGCTAATACTGGCACATTTACAGTAATGTTTATTAATGTGCTTTGTCCCACTTCAAATAAACTAATAAATACAAATAAAAAACAAAAAGATGTCAAACTGGGGACAAATGGGCAGAACGTTTTGGTCAAATGTGTTGTCTAACCTGAAATATAGACTTTAATGAATAAGAATCTAGATAAATCGATTAAAGAGCGGACACACATGACACACACTGTCTGCACTGCAAATAATGAAGTTCTAGATGAGCTAAAATGTCTTGATTTCAGGATATTAATCTGAATTTCAGACGTTTTGACTCGTTAAGATCAGTGGAGACGATTTATTTGATGGAACTAGATTATTTCACTTGTTTCAAACAGTTTCTGACTTGTTTCAATGCATTATTTCTTATTTCAATCCAAATTATCTGTCAGTGAGTTAAGATCATTTTACTTACTCCACTGACACATTTATTTTCTTATTTTAAGCAAAATTATCGCAGGATCAGTCAGAAACACCTTGAAACCAGTGAAATATTCTGCTTCACATCAACAATTAAATCTCACTGAGTCAAATCTACTCAAATCCAGATAAAAATGATAAACTCAAGCCATTTTAAGCTTGGATACATTTACATTTTTTGCTGTGTGCAGGTGAAACACACGAGTTATTTGCAGTAATTGTATTAGTAATGCTATTAGTTGAACCGTCCTCCCACGAGTGTAAACATGACGTCATCTCCTCCTTGTGACTAATTCTGTCTCTGTTCATTTTTCTCTGAAGGAAATGTCCAAGTTTTTTGTTTGTGGACAAAGAAATGGCTCCTTCTTCTTTGAAACGGCCGAAACAAACAGCAGCCTCCAAAACGAATCACTCACACCATCCAACACGGTGAGACTTTATGAGACTTTACGTTTACTAGACTATAGAAGTAACGGTACAGTCTGGAGCACTCGCGGACGCTTTGGTCACGCAGTAATTGTTGTAAATCTCACGGTTTGAGGATCTGTTTGATTTATTTGATTCTCTGTCCAGACATAAAACCAAATCTAACAAAACGATTAACTTAAAACCAGGAATGTGTTTCAATTGTGCCAAAATCTAGAGTTTCATGAATCACAATAGAATAATATTTGAGAAGTCACAACATTGTCCTCTACAGCAGGGGTTCCCAAACTTTTCTGGCCAGGACCCCCAAAATAGCCATGCAACCAACTCGGAACCCTCAAAGCGAAATGAAAAATAATTCTAAGTGTCAAATCAGGTTTAATGTTGGTTATTTGAATAGTTTATTGTCTTATTAGACTCTATTTCACTAAATGATACTGTATTTAATTAGAAAAATAGAGCAAATACAGTCTCATATTTCTTCAAATTATATCTTGAAATCATCTCGCGACCCCCAGCTCACCCCTCGCGACCCCCCGGGGGGTCCCGACCCCCACTTTGGGAACCACTGCTCTACAGCAGTGTTTCCCAACCAGGGGTACGAGGACAGGGGTAAGAGGACAGGGGTAAGAGGACAGGGGTACGTGAGCAAATACCAGGGGGCACTTGGAGTGGTTTCAGGCTTTAAAAAAAGAATAAAAAGTGAATTAAAAAGTTTCATTAGTTGTAAATTTTGAATATTTTTGAAGCATCTTGGACCATAAATATAATTAAAACTAAAAATATAACAGTAATAATTACAATATGCAACTAATAACCCCACTTATTTGTCTAAAACTCAAGTTAAGGGGTGCTCCGAGTGTGAGACAAAGCTGGTTGGGAGCCCCTGCTCTCCACCAGCTCAACGCTCTAAAGTCACCTGCTCTTTATTCTGTCCTTTCTCTGCACTGAACATACATAAAGTCAGAGCCTCTTATTGTACATAGTTTAGTGAGACTCCCTCCACAGTGGCTGTAGTTACATGTGCACTCTAAATCTGAGTATCATCATATTAGTTTTAATCAAATGCCTGTAAACATGTGACTTCTCTCTGATCGCTCACATCAGATTTCGTAGTTTGCATGTCATTTAAATAATCATATCTGACAGATCAGATGATAATCAGATGTTAGTCTGTGCTCACAGCTGCTGGGGATTGTTTTATTGCATGTTTATATTCTCCTGCTGCTCTTGAACTGATTCTCTCATTTGAAATCCAAGCAACGTGTTCAGTATTTTACATTTTGTCTGATCACATGAGCAGAGAGTAGATATGCCTAAAGGTTACTCAGTGCTTTAGTAGTAGTAGTAGCAGTAGTAGTAGTAGTAGTAGTAGTAGTAGTAGTAGCAGTAGTAGTAGTAGTAGTAGTAGTAGTAGTAGTAGTAGCAGTAGTAGTAGTAGTAGTAGTAGTAGTAGTAGTAGTAGTAGTAGTAGTAGTAGTAGTAGTAGTAGTAGTAGTAGTAGTAGTAGCAGCAGCAGTAGCAGTAGTAGTAGGTGTAGTTGTAGTAGTAGTAGTAGTAGTAGTAGTAGTAGCAGCAGTAGTAGCAGCAGTAGTAGTAGTAGTAGGTGTAGTTGTAGTAGTAGTAGTAGTAGTAGTAGTAGTAGCAGCAGTAGTAGTAGTAGTAGTAGCAGTGGTAGTAGTAGTTGTAGTAGCAGTAGTAGTAGTAGTAGTAGCAGTAGTAGTAGTAGTAGTACTTGTAGTATTGTCAGCAGTAGTAGATGTGTGACCGTGTGTTTCTTCAGTCGGTAGTAGCAGTAGTATTAGTAGTAGTAGTAGTAGTAGCAGCAGTAGTAGTAGTAGTACTTGTAGTATCATCAGTAGTAGATGTGTGACTGTGTGTTTCTTCAGTCGGTGCAGGGCGTTAAAGGTGAAGTGAACGGGGATGTGATCAAATGCCTCTTCACGGTCCAGAGCTCAGACTTAAGAAGAACCAGGAGCTCAGACACTGTGTTCGCGCTGACTCTGGGCACCGGCTCTGTCAACGGAAGTGAGTCCACACTGTCTGTCCAATCTGCTCCTAAAAATGTTTTATTCTTTCATTTAATCCACTTTTCTCTGGGACATTGTAAATTCAAAGGTCGTTTTCTTAAAATGCATTTTTCTCCCTCGAGACATAAAGATCAGCCTTAAAGTAGATCCTACACCAAACTGTACAATCTGGACTCAACAAGATTTAGACAAAAAGCTTTTTTTAAAATATCTAATTCTAAGCCAAGTCAAGTTTTAAGTCTAAAAATTGAGGTGAAATTTGAATTTTTAGGACAGTTTTCAGTCCAATCTAGTTTACTTAAGTTATTGTATTGTAGTTTTTAAACTTAATAAGAAATCCAAAATCCCCCCTTTTTTGTAAGTACTATGTGTACAAATTGAACCAAGAAATGTAAACCTTCTGTCCATTTTTCAGATTTAAATGTCCCAGATATGTGTATTTTTGGCCTTTTTTACACATAAAATGCCTCATTTCTACATGAAAACTTAACATGACGAAAAATACTTACATTACATACATTACTTAAATTCTTGCATTTATGTGAGTAAACTACAGGAGAAGTTTACAATTGATATCTTTAAATTTAATATTGTTTCCTGTTCACCTGCAGCGTCTCACCTTAAAGTGCGTGTGACAGGTTTTTATGATTTTCAAATTTTGACTTTATTCACTGTATTAATACCTCTCGTGAATATAAATTATAGTTTTACACCAATCAGGTCGCTGTTTGTGGAGAAAAGTTGAAAAATCTGTTCATAATCACAGGAAGTAAACAAACTGATGACATCACACTGGGGAGACAAAGGTTATGCATAATTTACACAAAACAAACTACTTTTTTGACCCTTTAAACATTGATTCAACAAATTAAAGATGTTCACATGTATCTTTCTTTGTAAAATAAAAAAGAACTGTGACATTAGAAGAGTTTTGGCCCAGTGTACAGGATGTTTCTTGGTCATTTCCCAGTGTGATGTCATCATTTACAACCAGGAAGTAAAATTGAAAAATGAAAAAAATAACTAAACGGTGGTAAAATTTGTAAAGATTTGAGCAGAATTAGAAATATATTACACACTATTAACTGTTTTGTCTTATCGTTGACCTTGTTTCCTCTTCAGCCGACCTGGGCGCGCTGAAGGAGCGTCTGGAAACCGACCCTCTGGATCTGTCCGACCCGAAGGTGACAGTGGTGCCCCCTACTACCCCCCCAGCCCCGACTGTCCCGGGACGAGCGGTCTGTCCCTCGGCTCTGCTCTCGGCCCTGACTCTGCCCATTCTCCTGACTCTCGCCGTCATGAAATAAAACTAAAACACACGCTCACCATTTTCAGTCGTCCATCTTTAATCTGTCGTTTGACCCAAATCATTTACGTGATTTTACATTTTCAACAGGAAATAATAAATACATCAACCTAATCCTTAATTTCTTCTTACGTTCCATTCATTGCTTTGTTCAATTATTGTATTTTCTCACATTTACTATTACTATTATGTAATATGTCCACATTTTGAGCCATTTAATTGTATTTTTTCACTTGAACCCTGAGCCTTTGTGGTTATGATGGGAGGTTATTCTGTTTATTCCCTGTTTTTTGTTTTGTATAAAGTGTATTATCGATTTAAACTAAATTATTGCTGTGTTGAACATAAAATAAATACAGACTTGGCTCATTGTGTTTGTATTTTGTAATAATTTGAGATTTGCGCTCGTTTTAAAAATGCACAGTGTTTCCAGAGCCTTTTCCGACACATAAAGACGCGGGTTTCTCACAGTTGCTCTGATTCCTGTCGATCTGCAGGTGCTGAGCCCAGCTTCAGAGTGCACATGAAGGGTCTCAGGTTTTTCTAATTATGACTTGATTTGGTGGGAGGGCACCTGTGGTAAGTATTTATCATAGTTTTACATCCATGGAATTGCAGTTTGTGAAGACATGTCAGTTTTAAAGTTTGAAATGACAGGAAGTAGTGCTGATTTTTTTATTTATTTATTCTAATCTACAGTTTAACACAGGATTTTAACAGGCCATGCAGCATACTCCCCTGAATGGACGTTGACGCTTTTCTGATTTAATGGCAATAAATCACAAACACCGTAAGATCTTGGGAAACACAAAAATACTCATGCTAAATGCCATGCTCTTACACCTTAGCAAACACGTTAGCTAAGTGGAAATTTCTCATTACACATCAATTAACGTGTTTTACTTACAAAATCAATATAACTTCGCTTTATAAACACAACACATTACAACTGTGTTTATGTGCAACTTCAAATGTACCTTGTGCCTCTTCAGAGGTTGTGTCACACACAGCGCCCCCTGCTGGTCGTGTCACACACAGCGCCCCCTGCTGGTCGTGTCACACACAGCGCCCCCTGCTGGTCGTGTCACACACAGCGCCCCCTGCTGGTCGTGTCACACACAGCGCCCCCTTCTGGTCGTGTCACACACAGCGCCCCCTTCTGGTCGTGTCACACACAGCGCCCCCTGCTGGTCGTGTCACACACAGCGCCCCCTGCTGTCGTGTCACACACAGCGCCCCCTGCTGGTCGTGTCACACACAGCGCCCCCTGCTGGTCGTGTCACACACAGCGCCCCCTGCTGGTCGTGTCACACACAGCGCCCCCTGCTGGTCGTGTCACACACAGCGCCCCCTGCTGTCGTGTCACACACAGCGCCCCCTTCTGGTCGTGGCACACAGCGCCCCCTGCTGGTCGTGTCATACACAGCGCCCCCTGCTGTCGTGTCACACACAGTGCCCCCTTCTGGTCGTGTCACACACAGCGCCCCCTCACTTAAAAACAACAACCACCACTCAATGCACCAAAACATGACTAAAAGGGACAAAAACATGACTAAAAACAACCAAAACACAAGTAAAAGTGAAAAAATTGTGTTTAAAATGTGAATTTGAACAGAATCCTGGCCAATGAGGTCGAGCCGCTGAAGAGCCTGAGGATCCATCACTGAATCCTTCTGACTTGAAATTCATTTCACCGTTTGAGCCCGACCTGTCAGAGGCACTTTAAAATAATCCCCATAGACTCTCTGAGTGTGTGGCTCAGTGGTTAAGTTGTTGGTGCTGTACCTTTCTGTCCTGAGGTTGTGGGTTCAAACCCCGACACGATCGACTTTAGCGAGTCCTAATGAGATGAATGTCCAGCCTCTGATGTTCACAGACGTGAGAGTGACAGGAGCTGCAGTGGTCCAGGGGTTAAGACACAGTCTGCTGAACTCAAGGTTGTGGGTTCAAATCCTTCCAGTTCACATTTTCTTCAGAACATGAAAAGAATGTTGTCATAATGTAATTATAATTTAAAGGCACAAGGTTCACTTCAGAAACTCTGGACCCAACCAGTCTGTCTGTGCAGGAGAAGGACTTGAACCAGCAACTTCAGGAGCCCTGAGAGTCTTCAAACCAGTGCTCTACCTCCTGAGCCACAGGGCATTGAACCTGAGACCTCAGATGTGAAAGAAAAACATGAACTTAAACTGTACTAATTTGACTTAAAATAATCTAAATGTGAGACAAATCTCTGTGTGTTTGGTTCAGAGGTTCAGACCAGAGCCTTATGTGCTGAGGTTGTGGGTTCAAGTCCTGCCTCTGACTCTGAGTTCATGTCTCACTGTTGATGAGTCCGAGCCTGACATTTTAGGAAAATACTTGGACAAATTTAAACTCTTAAATGTGAAAAGTTTTACGCTTTTAGACAGTTGGGTCACTCACACATGCAGTGCGTGAGTGACCCAACTGTCTCACGCACTCGGTCCTGTGAGTGACAGGGCCGGGCCTGTCTGCAGAGTGAATGAGTGACAGGTCCGGCTCTGTCAGTCGAGTGAGTGTGGCAGAGCGGGAGTTGAACCAGTGACCTCGGAGCTTGTTCTGCTGTGGTTGCGGCCGCTCTTGAAGTAACCAGGAAGTAACATTATAAACTTTACAAAAACTGTCAAACTGAGGACAAACAGGCAAAATGTTTAGTACAATCTTAAATATAATCATGTTCACTATGTTTTAGAGAAATGTGTCGTCAAACCTGTCACAGACTTTAAACTGACAACACAAACGAGTGTTGAACCAAAACACCAAAGAACATGAACATTGTGAACATCAGGTCCAATGTTTTTGGTTTTATGTGACTTTTCTGGTGGAGCGTCGCCACCTGCTGGTTTCCATGGAGACGTTACCACTTTGTCAGGAATGTTCCGCAGTTTGGCATTAACCGTCTCCATATACAATTGTTACAGGTCAGATCTGTGGAGTGAGAGCTCACTGTAATGCAGTCGTTTGTTTTTTTTTTGCAGTGAAAACACATGTAATCAAAGCAAAGGATAATTCTGTAACTGGACGAATGTTTTAAGAATGAATTGAGGGGAAATAAAGGAAGCAAAATAGTATAATGCCATACTGTGGCACATTTCATGAGTCAAGCAGGTGGCAGACTCCCCTTGAATTGGTTTTGATATAACAATTAAAGAAAAAGCACAGAATATGCATTGACTTAATCGCTTAAAATTACAATTTTGCTTCAGTTTATTTCCTTTTTGGGAACAATCTGAGCTCCTGGGCGTTTGAAACGAAGGAAAAGCAACATCGAGTGACAATGTGAGGAAGAATAATCACCCACTTATTTTCAATCAAATCGACCATTCTGGGAGGAATTAGGATCTGCTTGTAAACCAAACCCACAAATACACCTAAGAAGTTTAAAAAATGTTAACAAATCCAATCATTTCCTTTTTGAAATGTGAACGATCAAAACCCAACAGTCTTGAAAATCATCCAGTGATAAATACAAAACACAACGAAATTCAACTTCAATTTTCACATTTTATTGCAATTTATTCCTTTACAGTCAAACCAAAACAGAACGGTATAAAAACGGACAGAGACACACGAGTTTGAACAGACGATGACGAGGGGAAAAAACACATTCATATTTTTTTTTCACCGAAGCTAAAAACTCTTTCCGAATGGCGTCCGTCGAGCTTTCGCCTCTGAGAACATTTACAGTCCAGGATCCGAGTAAAAACATTAACTACAGCTAAATCTCTGTTACAATGTCGTCACGATGCAAAAGAAAAACGACCGCTACCAGAGTTTAAACCGCTTGAACTCAGAGTCTTGATTTGAGCCGCGATTGACTTTTAAAAACTCATCAGACCTCGATAATGTGACTTCAGTCCATTCACCAGAGAAGAAGGAAAAGCTTATAAACCAAGAGGAATATCAACAGTTTAGCTTAAAATTGTGTAATAATAAACAGGAATAAGTTATACAAGATCTAATAAGAAAATAAATACAAAGAGTTCCTAGGGTTGCACAATATTCGCAAAATTATTATTACAAGCTAAAGCAGATTATTAAAGGATTATTTTGTACGGTGACACTTTTTAAATGCATTTTTGACCAAATAAAGGTTGGAATGTGGCGACTAAAGGCGTCTAAATTGACAAAACTGACGAATTAATGATGAAAACTACAAATTGTTTATTCTTTTTTGGCATTTTGAGTCAATAATGTCACTGTAATTGTTATAAAAAGGTGTTTTCTGAGTCGGTAAAGTCAAGAAAGATTAAGATTAGTCGCAATAAATGAGCCTTTTTGTGATTCAACTTATGTTTTGTTGCTTTTAATAGTTATACTGTGTGACTTTAACTGACTGTAGCACTTTGAGATCTGTTTTTCAAATGTAAAATGCAATATAGATCAAATTTATTATTACAAGTTATTTGAGTAAAATAAACATTAAAAATGAATTTGAAATGTCAATTCATTTTTAATGTTTATTTTACTCATAATTTTCTGTATTTGTTTCCTGCTGTTGTTTTGATTTCGCCAAAACTAACAAATAAATCCAAACAAAAACGTAAATGTCATAGCGCCATGTTAATGCTATGAATGTTCCGCAGTACGGCATTAAACTTAGAGACAAGTTACAGCTCAGATCTGCAGAGAGGCGAGCCCGATCGCAGTCAAAAATACGAATAAATGCAAGACGGATACGTTTAAGGCCACAAAAGCGCAACAAAATGGTTAAAAATCAGCATTTAATCAAAGAAAGTTGTTGAATTCGACGTATAATTCTGTCGTTTTGTGCAACCCTCATCGCAATCGCTCGAATCGAAGATCGCCGCTCTGAATTCAAGCGGTTTAAAGAAGTCTGTAGGTGTTAAATTTTGCAGTGTAGGCCCAAAAGAGGAGCGCGAACAACGGAGCCACATGCGTCGTTTGTGCAGCTGTATCTACAATGAGTGCGAGGCAGAGAAGCACCGTCCAGACACGATAAAATGACATGAATTCTGATTCATTCTGAGTTCTGACTACTTTATATTTAGTATTTTTTCCTTTTATGACCAACAAGTCCGATGTTTTTGCTCAGTTTTGAAGCTTTAACTGCACAATGTAAGTCTGAAAACTGCATCTTTGGGACAAATTATCAACATTATACTTCGGTTTTGACAACTTTTATACGTCTGACTAGTGTGTAAGGCTGCAACTAATGATTATTTTAGTTGTCGACAGGTCAAACGATTATTTCTGCACTAAATTGAGACTTTAATACATTTTTGTCCTGATAAAGATGCAAAAATGCTAACTAAAGGCTTCTAGATGGAGAATATTTACGAAAAAAGTGTATTATTGATGAAAAGCAAAGGCGTTTTGATCGAAAGATGTTGCGTATTTGCTAAAAAACATCTTCTGAAATGCATTTTAGAGTCTTAAAAGTCCAGATTAACAAAAAAAACGGGTGTTAAAATAGTCAAAGATTCTTTAAAAATTTGACCAGGGATGATTATTCCGTTAAAAGCTTGCAGCGCTACTAGATTGAATACATTTTAGTGTCATTCCATGCAAAATCATTGGCCAGTAGAGTAAGAAAATTGCACTTAAAACATTAAAATAAACTCTAACTCCACTGTTCGATTAATTTTTCATTGAAAGCCGTCACAAACCTTTGTCCTAAACCTAAACTCTGTCGCGCTAAAGAGTCTAAACCTGATAAATGTGGTGAATTCAAGTCATTTTAGCCGATGCGGAGGGTTCTTTTCCGCGGAGTGAGGGCCGTGTCCCGGTCGGAGCGCTCGGTGGGGGCGGCGGTGGTTCGGAGCATGCTCAGTAGGAGTGTGGTTCTGGAGCATGCTCAGTGCGTGGTTTGCGTTTAAGAGTCGTCTCCGTTGACGCTGTCGCCGTCGTCGTCTCCCTCCACGTGCTCGCCCTCCTCCTCCTCTTCCTCCTCCTCGCGCTCCTGACTCTTCACCTGAAAACCAGGAAACAAGTCAGATAAATAAATAATAAATAAATAATAAATACTCTCATCAGGGTTAATCGGTGAGAACTAAAGAGTAATAATTGTACACGTATAGTAATTTTAAAGGACACATATTCTGGCTTTTTTGAGCTTTAAACCATGTTCTAACAATGTTCCATCATCAAAAACACACCTGGAGTAGCATTCAGTTGCATTCGCGCTGTTTTGAGGAATGTTTATTAGAATATTCTCCCCCCTCCAAGCATCAAACACACTTCCTGCTGAACTTCTGGGATTTTCGGTCGTATTTTCAGACTTCATACGTCACTTATCAGAGAATCTTCCATTGTTTTTGGTCCTTAAAGTGCCCGGTGACAGGTTGGACAACTCATTTAACCAAAATGTAGTTCAGATAAACATATTTCAAAATTAGCTAAAATTCTTTATAAATTTTACACAGTTTTCGCAATTTTTAGCTTTTTAATTTTACTTCCTGGTTGTAAATGATGACATCACGCTAGGAAATTACCATAGCAACCACACTGTAAACTGGGCTAAAACTCATCTAATGTCACATTTTTTTGATTTGATAAATAAAAATAAATGTGAACACCTTTAATTTTGTTGAATTAATGTTTAAAGGGTCAAAAAAGTAGTGTATTTTGTGTAAATTATGCATAATCTTTGTCTCCCCAGTGTGATGTCATCAGTTCGTTTACTTCCTCTAACTGTCAACAGACTTTTCAATTTTTTTCCACAAACAGTGACCTGATTGGTGTAAAACTATAATTTCTATTTACAAGAGGTATTAATAAAGTCAAAATTAGAAAAATCATAGAAACCCGTCATACGCACTTTAAATCATCGCTAACCTTGTTCTGAGCATTTCTGTCTCTAACCACGATAACTTCTGCAGCTAACCCGCATCATAATTTATTGTCATTAGATTGCATAATGCGCTAGCGCCATCTGCTGGCTGGATCCACTCAGTGTCATTTCATAGTGACTGGTCAGTAAAGAAGAAACTTTTTTTGTTTTTTTGTTAAACATGAGATGGCAAATTTAAGTCACTCAAGAGCATGTTTACAGGCTAACAGCAGTATGAAAAATGCAGAATATTTTTCCTTTAATCCAAACTATATTCCAAAAACGTTAACCTAAATGTAAAGTTGTTTTTTTTTGGCTGTTTGTGCCACATTAACTTTCCTTTTAGTTTGATTTAATAAAACTGGTCACGTACAACAGACAAAACATTATCTTTCAAGTCAAAGTTTGCAGCGTGACAGGAGAAGGTGCCTGAGTGAAAGAGCACGGCTGACAAATGGACCAAGGAGAGCAGCGGAAAAGAAGGAAATGTCATCCCTCACCACTGACTCTGGTGTGTTTTTGCCGCTCACTTCTAAACCTTCACTTTCTGATCTGTGGTTCCTACACAAACAGCTCGACCATCGACTCTGTGCTCATGTCTCACCTCCTCCTCCTCCTCGAGCAGGTCGCCCTCCTCCTCGTCCTCCTCCTCGGAGTCGTTGAGCTCCTGACTGTCCCGGTCTCTCTTCAGGTCGATGTTTTTACTGGAGTGAGGAGGAGACGTCACCTCCCCCGGCTCAGTCTTGTTGCTTTTACCGTCTGAGAAAAGACAATATTTAGAATTATTAAAGTGCCCACGACAGGGTGGACACTCATTGGACTAAAACGCAGATAAGTTCAATATATTTCAAATTTTGCAAACACACGTTACAATTTTTATCCCGCTTTAGATTTTTTTAAACATTTATTTATTTATTTATTTTACTTCCTGGTTGTAAATGATGACATCACGCTGGGAAATTACCAAGAAACCATCCTGTACAGTCATCTAATGTCACATCTTTTTTTAATTTAACAAATAAAAATACACATGAACACCTTTATTTTGTTGAATCAATGTTTAAAGGGTCAAAAAAGTTGTTTATTTTGTGTAAATTATGCATAACCTTTGTCTTCCAAGTGTGAGGTCATCAGTTTGTTCTTCTCACTTCCTGTAACTTTAAACAGATTATTACATTTTTCAACGCAAACGGCAACTTGATTGGTGTAAAACTGTAATTTTTATTTACAACAGGGATTAATACACTGAATAAAGTCAAATTTAGAAAATGATAAAAACCTGCACCCGCACTTTAAAGACAGAACAAGGCGAAGTGTTTGAGATTAACTTCCTGCGCTGATATTTTCACAATGACACAAGGGCTGAAACTAATGATTATTTTAGTTGTCGACAAGTCAGCAAAGCTTTTTTCAATTGGTCGACTATTCAAATTATTATTGTTATTTGTACATTGAGACTTTTAAATGAGTTTAAACCAATTAAAGGTTGAAATGTAGAGACTGAAAGCTTCTACACGGGGAATATTTATGAAAAAAAAGTGTATTATTATTGAAGATCAGAAATGTTTTATTCTTATTTGACATTTTAATTGAAAAGCGTAACTGTCTGTGTTATTAAAAACCATTACAAATATCAAAATACGATATTATTTTATGAGAGTCGACTAGCCCCATAATTTTCATCCAGTGTGGCTTGAAAAAAATGTCCAATTTAGATTCACACATGGATTAAAAATACACATAACCATTTTAGAGTGACCTGAACATATTCCTACACCGAAACAGAAAGAAAAATGATCAAAAATGGAAAAATTTAAGGAACCAGACACTGTCACATTATTCGCCACATAATATACTTTTTTTTTTTTACTTAAAGGTCTAAAAGCTGGTGTGTTGTGGCATCTTCTCAACCACAAAAGTGTGCCGTGACTCCAAAAAAGGTTGAAAATTACTCTTATTATTCGAATAATCAATCGTTGGGGCTCTACACAGCAAAAATGTACATCTAGCAGAGTTTAAAATGACTTGCATTTATCATTTTTATCTGGAAATTTTGACTTGATGAGATTCAGTTTAATCTCATCCAGAATATTTCACTAGTGATCCAGAATATTTCACTAGTTTCAATAATTTCTGACTCATCATGCGATAATTTAGCTTAAAATAAGAAAATTAAGTCGCCAACGAAGTAAGTAAAACGATCTTAACCCACTGGCAGATCATTTAGCTTGAAGTAAGAAGTTATGAACTGAAACGAGTCAGAAACGCTTTGAAACAAGTAAAATAATCTAGTTCCATCAAATAAAAAGTCTTAACTAATCTTAACACATCAAAACGTTCAAGATCAGGACATTTTATCTCATGTAGACACATTTTTTGCAGTGTAAGCCTGTGATTCAACCTTTTTTGTCTCGAAGTTTTTTGTCTCACTCAGAGTACCCTTTAATTTGAGTTTCAGACAAATAAATGGGTTTAATAGTTGAATATAGTCAATTATTACCATTATATATATAGTTTTAATTATATTTATGGTCCAAGCGACACCAAAGAGATGCTAAATTCTCAACTAATCTTTTTTTTTTTTACAGATAAAAGTATATTTCATCTTCACTGAAACCATTCCAAGTGTCTCCTGGTAATTCCTCAATAATCCTGGTTGGGAAACACGGGTGTACGCGACACAAATTGCGCCTCACATTTGCCCGAGGTCCTAAAACGAACGAAGATCCGCCTGCGCTCTCGTTTTTGTTCACAATTACAAGGTATAAAAACTGTAAAAGACTCGGCGGTTTCTGACCTGACTTCTTGCTGTGGTCCTTCTCCATGCGCTCCAGAGAGTCCAGCAGGTCGTCCACCTTGCTCTTGATCTGAGTCAGCTCCCGTTTGATGGTCTGAAGCTCGTCCACTTTCACTGGGAAGCCAAGTGTGCAAAGGACAACTACAGTTAAACCCACAGGCCTGTTTGTTTGTGTCGGCTGTGAATGAACTGTTTCTCTATACCAGTGGTTCTCAAACTAGGGGTCGAGACCCCAATGGGAGTCGCGAAATGATTTCTGGGGGTCTCCAGATGATGGGAAAACTGATACAAGAGTCTTAAACAAGGCTTGACAACTTCAAATGCAGTGGTGAATGTAGATTCTTATTTGTCGGCCAATTAAAGTCACTTTTCTAGGTCTATATTCTCAAAATAAAATCAAACATTAGATATAAGGCTAATTTATCACTTTGCGTGTCGCCTATTTTTTGTGTTTGGGGGTCGCCAATGTGAACTATTTTTATTTTTGGGGGCGCAACTGAAAAAGTTTGGGAACCACTGGACTAGAGCTATAGTCTGTGTGGAGGCCATGTTCGTCTGAGGGTGAGGGTTTTAGATTTTAGCGGCGCTCGTCTACATTTTCTGCTTCTAATGAATATTGAACTGTTTTATTAAAGAAGAGGTGTTCAAAAAGATCTTAAATTATTCATATTTAATGCAAAACTCATTTTTTTCAAGGTTTTTTTGTTTGTTTTTTGGTCAGTTTTCTCTCTCAACATATCGTCTTTCATGTGGAAACGACAAACTTGTCGAATTGTCTCCTAAAGATGTTTTATTATTTAATCTTGTCCATTTCATCCATAGATTTCTCTGGGACATTGTAACTTCAAAGGCCGTTTTCTTAAAATGCATTCAGCATCAGCCTTAAAGTAGATCCTACACCAAACTGTACAATCTGGACTCAACAAGATTTAGATGAAACGAACAGAAGGATTTTTCTATTTCTATTCTAAACCTGATTTATTGAAGTAAAAAATGAGGCGACTCATGAATTTCTATTCCAGAATTTTGATGACATCACATTTTAAAAGGTCAATTAAACTATTGTGTCATCAAAATTCCAGAACAGAGGCAACTGGAGGCAAAATGAAGTTGACTGTACATTTTTCAACGATTAGCTCACATTAGATCTATGTGTTTTATGTGTTTGTGTTGGAAAAAAGCAAATTTCAGAGTAAAAGGACAGTTAGTTTGTTTTTCTATAACAAACGATGGGCAAAATACACATTTCTAGCCTTAAAATTGTATTTTAGTTTCAAAAGAATCTACTTTATGGAATAGTTTCTAATATATCTCTAGATAAAATGAAAAAATTATTGCGGGCTCAACATTTCTGTGAGTATTTTTCCAGTAAAACACATAAATCTGGATTGTTTCTTCGTCAAAAATGCAAAGAGTTTATCATAATTTCCTAAAACATGATGTAAAATACAATAATAAATGTGTTTAAAGCAGCTCTGATGTCACTCACATGTGTCTGAGGCTTTTACTGACACAAAATCATCTACATTTTTCATATTCTGAGGTTAAATCCCAGTTTCTCCACATTATGTTTCACTTCACTTTTGCCTCCGTTCTGAATTCAGAGCGTTTTCGTTACAAACTCTTAAAGGGCCTGTGGTTGAGTTAAAGTGTGTAGCTGAAGCAGAATGGACAGTACTGGTTCTGGAGGACGTGCGCTGGCTGCTCTTGGAGGACGAGAAGCTGCTCTTGGTCCTGCGGCTGCTGCCTCCGCTCAGGCTGACCCGCGGGCGCTTGGACGGGATGACGGCGCGGGACAGAGGGGGGGGCGGGGCCGGCACGCGCGACGGGTACGAGTACATTCTGCAAACAAGAAGGAGGAGGAGGAGGAAACTTTAATGTATCAAAGAAGCACGCGGCAGTTTGAAGGAGCCTGTGTTAAAAAGAGATCGTTATGAGACACAGGGCATGATTCACTCAAGATAAGTTTCAGATTACGCTAAAACAAAGTCATTTAGGGCTGTGCATTTAATAGAGATTGAGATTAAGTTTGCAATTTCGGATGTATTGCGATAACGATTCAATTTGCGATTATGTTTTGATGGTACAAAGTTCACATTTGAATTAGGACTGAGTGATAAAAATGGAATCGTGAGCTCGTCCCTGTGATAATCTGATATTTTTGTGAAATCGTCGTATTGTGATTGACTGTTTGTCTCTTTAATGCAGCTGTCTGTTCAAACACACTTTTTCTCCTGTTGTTTAGCCTCTGAAGCCTCTGAGCAGATGACTTTATTTACCTCTTAAAGACCAGAGCTGCACAATTAAACCAAAACCACACAAAATCACAATTTTAATGGATGTAATTAGCAAATTTCTCTAATTTCTTCCACAAACAACAAAATGTCTCGCTTTGATTTGAATAAAAACTGCTAACTCTGTAGTTTGGATTTGTACAAACATGTTCTGAAAGCTACAAGAGGAGTCGTATCGCCTCCTCTTGTAGCTTTCACACAATACGACAGGATCGTTTGTAGTTTTCTGAATGAATTTCTGTCTTTTGCTAAATGCGAAATTGTGATTTTTTTTCTACTGTGATACGTCTTGCAGCCCAAGTAGAGGTTCTGCACAGACATCATCATTTTATTCTAAAAATGCTCACAATTGTTAAAATGTGTTTGGTTTTTTTGGATAAATTTTTGTCTGTGGTGTTTTTGTGTTTTTGCTCCAGTCAACGGTAAAACGTAAACTGAAAGTAGTTTCTCTGTCTGTTGTTGCTCCGATTGTGCAGAGCTTAGTTAGCTTGTTTGCTGACAGTCGTTGGGAGATTTAGGACATTTCAAATATCTTCCTTAGCATTCAAACTTAAAAACATCTTCTTATAGGACAGAAAGGTCATGAGTTCGACTGTGTTTGATCCAAAGTCTGTGTCTGTGATAAATGTGAGTTTAACTGCAGTGTTCCTGTTGTTTATCTGGTTTTCTACAACTGTTTACTTGATTTTCTACTTTTAGACGTCAGATAAAAGCTAAATATTTTGCAGAGTTGTAGACTTTTAGATTTGCTATTAGACTTTAAAAATGTGAAAATGTCATCACTCACCATTAAAATTAAAATCAGCATGACATCGGCATAACCTCTATTTAGTATTTTTTAATCCAAAGCTTGTGGTTTGGAGCACATTCCAGGCTTTAAAATAATAAATGTTACTACTTTTTGTACAGACCAGCCATTATATCACATTTGCACTTTTTTAGCACGGCAATAATATTTAGTTTGGTTTGATTTGTTTAAAAGGAAAGGCATAAAGCTTAAATACGACGATGGCCTTTTACAAAATGTGACTGCGCTGCTCTCTTTTAAGTTATTTGTAAAACAGGGTTAAGGATGTACAAAACGTATTTCTATAGATCGTTTTCCTTCTGATTGCTTTACTGAGCCGTGCAGTGAAAATAATACAGTAATTAAGCCAGTAGTCATTTAAAATCTTATATTTTTGAGGAAAATTGGCCCAAAAATAGAAGTTTCTCTGGATTTTAAACAATCTGTGTTGATTCAATCTCTAATTTATTGCTTTAAATGGCAAATATTTAAAGGTCAGAGTTGTTTATGTTCAGAAAATTAACACTGAGAGTGATTTTATTTGTTTGAGAAATTGGATGGAAAATAGTGAACGATCAATAGGAGGAAAATAAAATTAAAGACTATTTTTGCAGTCTTTTCACATTTTACGTTCAAGTTTCGTCTCATATTCCAGCCACATACAGTAAAAACATGTCATACAAGTTATCAATGATGCATATGAAGAGAGTGTATTACTTCAAATACTTTTTATCAGCCTCATCGGGAGAGTGGTCCGCAAGAAGGCTGCGGAGAAAAATGAAAATCAAGCTGTGCTGCTTTTATGGAAGTGAAACATGGAGGTTCAAACCAAGGAAGGAGAAGAAACGACAGGATTTCAGAACAAATGCCTCAGGAGAACATCAAAAATCTGCAGAAATCAACATCTAACCAGGAGAAAACGATGATATTTCTAGATTTGAACTGAGCCGGAGTCTGTGCGTCGTCGTCGAAGCCGGGACTGAACCACGCACCGCGCGGTTGGAGTGCGGAAACTGAAAATGTCACTTTAGTGCCGCTCACCTGTCGTAGTAATCTCTTTGAAAGTCGTAGTCGAGGTCAAACGAGGAACTGCTGCTAAAACAGAAAACACAAAACATCTGTGAGGAAACAACATGTGCTGTGCATTATATGTATTTATGTTACATTTTATTGTCAAGTATTTAAACGCAGTATCTTGGTTTGGTTAAAATAATAATGTTTCTATTGAAAATACACATTTCTTTATATCAGTCAGGCGTTCCCTCATCAGGATTTTGTTTTTGCACACCATCTACTGGCAGCAGAGGGATTTATCTTCGGAAAATGAACAAAAGCAAGCTTGAAATGAACAAAAAGTATCTTGAAGTGAACAAAAAGTATCTTGAAGTGAACAAAAAGTATCTTGAAGTGAACAAAAAGTATCTTGAAGTGAACAAAAGCAAGCTACAAATGAACAAAACCATCCTGAAATGAACAAAAGCTATCTTGCCTCGACATGAGCACGCAATTGTAATGAATCCTATTTGAGCCAGAATCGCTCAGAATGCGTCTGATGATTTGTAGATTTTAAAACAGCACAGGAGACGGCGGATCTCTGTCTGTAACGTCACAAATCTGGGAAATTTTAAACTGAGTGTTTTCTGAGGCCCATCAGGGAGGGATCTCGTGAACAGGATTATAACTAAATACAATTTAAAGTAGGTTTGTGATGTGTAATACCTTGGTTAAAAGCTCAAGGAATTAATAATATTAAAGGGACTGTCCCTGATTTTTACTGTTCTTTGAAACGTGAAAAACAGAACTAGTTTGTTTTAAAGCAGGCATGTCCAAACTAAGGCCCGGGGGCTAAATGCGGCCCTCAGACCAATTTTTCTTGGCCCTTCCTGGTGAACTGGCCCACATTGTCCTGATAAGAACTATTTACAGCACATTTCAGATTTTCTACAATTCTTACCTAAATAACTAACATTTTGGTGCCACACAGACCTGATATTAAGGCACTGAGACTGAATGTAGATGTGGTGGTGCTTAAAACATCAGATAAATGCAGCTTTTTTACGTTTCACGATTGATTTGTGGCCCTCCGCTTGGTCTATATTTCAGTATGTGGCCCTCGATGGAAAAAGTTTGGACACCCCTGTTTTAAAGTCTTTACATCAGTCAAATGTATCGCTCACTTTCTAAATGAAGTCCCAGCATCATAAATATTCACCACGATGGGTTTATCAGCACTTTTCACCAGGTTCTGAGCCCAGAGCAGGGTCACAGTAAAGCTACATTAGCATGCTAACGAATAGATGCTTTTACAATTGACCTGCACTGGGGCAAAACTGCATGCATTGCACATTTCAAAACAGTAAAGATCTGGTGCAGCCCCTTTAATACACAGTAGTCTGCTGTGAACTGATTTCCTCACCTGTACATGTCTCCGGCTGAACGCTTTGTGGTTTTTGACCGGTGTGGTTTGGGCTCTCCAGCCAGATTTATGTCTAAAAAGAGAGAAACGTAAAAATAAGCAGCGACATTTTCAAGTCCACCCGGCTCAAGATCTTGAACCAGGATCTTGGCCAGATGTAACTAACTGGAGCCTATTGTTGTGAAGGTTTCAGGTTGATTAGGCTTATTGGGTTGATGTAGAAACCCACCCCCAGACACAGGGAGAACATGCAAACATCTTCAGGGCATGAGGTAAAAGTGCAAGCCAAAACAATAGACAATTCCCTTATTTTTAATTTGTAAAGCTTTTCTTTGCCCTTCAGTGTTTACCGAGCACTTGTCCTACGATCATTCTGCCGTCCTCTCCGGCCACGGCGGACCTGGCGTTCCTCTCGTTGGCGTACTGGACGAAAGCGTAGCCCTTGTGCACGGAGCAGCCCACGATCTTCCCGTATTTGGAGAAAATGGCCTCGACGTCTCCCTTGGTGACGAGCAGCGTGTTGAGGTTCCCGATGAAGACACGCGAGTTGAGAGAGCGCGGGTCGGTTTTGTTGGTGACATTGCTGCTGGCCATGAGGCTGGCGGTGGTGGGCGAGCGACTGGGAGAAAGTCAACACAGAAATAAAAATAAAACAGGTTTAAATAAGAAGCTCAAGCGGAAACCGAGACTCCGAGTGTCAGGGGAAGGAATCTGGAAGAAAAACAAAAGTTATTGTCTTAGAAGTCCTCAATGTAAAAAAAAAAAGTATCATTCAAAAATGCTTTTTGATCAAAGCTGGAAAACGTGGTCTGCAAAAACTCAAATTAAAAAATCTTTGTAAAAGGGTTGAATTGTGAATACATCAGTAAATGCAATTTGATGTTATAAAATGAGTGACAGCAAGAACTGAAGCAGTTTGAGTTTAGTCACATTTTTGTCACATTGCTCAGCGCCCACTCTTCAGTCTACAGCAGGGCTATTCATTCAACTTAAGGCCCGCGGGCCAGATCAGGCCCTCCAAACGATCTGATTAAGTCATATATTTTATCACATTGTTAAACCCGGCTGGTACTACAGTAATTTAGTCCTAGTTTAAGTCTGGATTGACAATTACACAGAGCAATGTTTGTAAAGCCTTTTGCAAATCTATTATAACAGTTGTTATATTATCATTAATGGACCAAATCTAGTGTTGGGCGTATTTTGTGCGACCACAAACTGGTCAAAAGTTGTGGCACGTTGTGCATTCGGCCCCAAAGTCACAGGCCTCAAGAAAAAGAGTTTAATAGCCCCGGTGCATAGAATAATTTAGAGTCCAGAACCTATGTTCAATTATATTTTGAAAGTGGAAATTTGTGACAAGACGCACAGTTAAGCGTTCATGCTTGTATTCTGGCCCCTAGGACTGAGCAATTTATTACATTTTAGAGATTCAATGATTAGCTTGGGAGTTTTTAAATCAACAGGTCCACAGGAATCCTGTGGTTCAGAGTCCAGATCTGGTGGAGGAAATTCAACTATTTTTGTGTTAAATGGCAATGATAAAAGTTTGTAAAGTTTAAGCTCAAGAAATTGATATTAAAAATAGGGCTGCACGATATTACAACAATTATGTTTATACCTTACTCTGTAAGTCAAACTCTGTCTGAACAGAGACAAAAACCAATACTAAATCAAGGCCAATTTACACTGAAAAAGGTTTGTAAAAAAATCATTTTCAAAATGTTTCATTTTAAAACTGTATGGTGTTATGTTGTATAGTTTGTTGCGATATTGATATTGTGCAACCCTAATTGAGAGTCATTTTCAATTTGAATTACACAAAATAAAAATCAGGATCGATAAACAGGAGTAGAAAAAAAAAAAAAAAAAAAAGGTATAGCCATTGGCCATTTCAAAAGTTTTGTAGTACAGTCTCCCAAATCAACATCAGAATCCTGAGAAAGAAAAGCATTAGTGTCACAAAGTAAACATTAGTACTTAAATCTGTATAAACTACACACCATGACTTTTCTATTAGTAACATTTATTATTACTAACAATATAACTAACTACAGTTATTGCTTCTATACATTTAATTCATTTAGCTGATGGTAATGTTATTGCAAAACCCTTCTGAATATATTCTGTTTGAGATTAGATAACAGGCGTTATTTTGAGCCCCAACATCACTGAACACTTTTATATTATATACTTTTATAAACAGCAGCCCCATAAAGCCCAGAGCGTCAGTGAAACATGTAAAACAGTGCCCCCTGGTGGACAGGGAGGGAACCGTCGCACTCACTCCATGATTTCGCAGGGTGTCGTCTGAGGCCTGCGTCTGTGTGGAGATGTGTCGTGGAACTTCAATGGGCTTCGTTTTTACTGAGGTGACAGAAAACACACCCCAGTCAAGCTCTGCACAAATGGAAATATCTCCTCAAAACACTGTTCACTACAGGACCACTAGAGGGCTAAGGGTGTTACCAATGACCCAAGGAACAGGGACTATTGAAGTTATATTAACACTGTCCAGGTCTAAAACTACAAGTGCCTAAGGAGAATTATTCTAGCAGCAACTGTGTTGTATTTTCATTCCAGTGTGAACTCTGAAGACTACACAACATGAACATAATGTACAGATGGATGTGTTAAAACCAGGCAACTGGTTCATGCAATGTTCATTTAATGACGTATTTAAACTGGATCTTAATTCAGGGATTCTCCTGCATTCTTTACTTTTTTGTTTCAAGGGGGTTAATTTAGCTATAATATCCTCACATTAATATAGGAAGGTCATTGGATGGAAGCTGGTTTATGGGGAAAAAAACAACAGGTATGATATAGTGATGCATGTTATGGCTATGATTCAGAGATGAAACTGACATTTGAGTTATCAAATTCACACTGCTGACTAAGAGGAAGGAAATAAGAGGAGGGGTTGTCACTTTGATGCATTGGGGAACGTGAAGAAAAACAAGTGTTTACAAAGAAACAAATGGCACAATGTCTGTGTTTTGTGTCATTCTGTGCAAACAGGGCGTGTTTGTGGGCACGGACTGTGTGAAGTGATTAGTACTTATGTTCTACTGTTTACAGCTGTGGGGAGGCACATGCCTGGGTGTTTTAATAGAGGGATTATTGTGTTTACATGAGGACATTTGTTCTTTCTGGTTACAAACAAGCTGCTTCAGAATCCAAAACTTCAAAATCTAAAAATGCAATTCCTTGTTCAAAAACACAAAAAGCTACTCCACAAAAAGACACCTGACAGGAGCAGGAGCCAGAATTACAAAAGAGTTATTAGATGTAAATTACCTAAACCATCCACAACAGCGCCCCCTTCAGGCTGCAGTGTGAAACGGGGCCCTTGGCCTCGGGCTAGCATGGCTAATGTTAGCCAACACATAATGAAAAGCACAAAAATCACCGCTCTCTGACCAGTTCCTCTGCTTGCAAAAACCAAAACCTGCAATTCTGCGTTTCTCAGTCAAACAGAAGCCATCATGGCGGATCTGCCACTAGCACAAAGCTGTTAGCTAATGCTAACGTGACGGGCTGAAAAGCGTGCCAAAACATTAGCAGTCTCTCAGAGAAAAGTCTTCACAATGAATCCTACAAAAACAAAGCAATATCGACTTGGAAAAATGTGGGAAAACGGCGCTAAAATGAATCCAGCTTGCAAGGCTCTAAAAACAACAAGGTTTGTTCATGTTTTGAGGTGAGCTAGCTCCAGGCTAGCTCCGCCGCTAGCCCGCACATTCCTGTCCAAAATAGAAAAAGCATCGCTGAAAAAAATCCAAAAAGAAAAGAAAAAGGAAGGAAAAATGTAAAAATGTCTGCGGACAAAATACTCACCACGACCTTTAAGAGCAAAATGTGTCGTTTCGGTAAAATGGTTCAAATAGTGAGATTGTTCCTTTGAGCGCAAACAGAGCTGCGTTCTTCTGTGGCGCAGTGACGGACAGCGGCTTCGGTTTGGACCACGTCTCGGTCCGCGCGGGCGGGCACTGGTGGTTACTATAGAAACCAACGCGTCACTGCCACTGCCGGTGTGAGCTCTGCTATAAAACAGGTATCTCCTTCAAAATCCCCCTTTGTCCCATTTATTTTTTAAGGATTTCTTGACTGCTTTGGTTTCAAATTGGACCATAATTCAGTTTATTTAATATCTCAAGATATATTCAGTTTATAGATGGTGAATATCTTCTCTAAATCAAACATGTGTGGCCTGTTGATTCCAAATTAATCTGCGATGACGTCAATTGTATGTTATGAATGTGACCAGACGAGGGGGCTGTAGTGTCTCATTTGGATTTATTGAGTGACTGCCTATGCATAGGCAGTCACTATTTGTTCTTGTATTTTCCTGTTTTTCGGCACGTTTCACAGGCCACAGTTTTTAAATTCTTTTAATTTTTTTTGCATTTTTCAATAGTTCCTAGCCTTCTAATGTCTGCTATTACTTTTGGTACATGTACCTTTTGTAGTTTTTTTCATAATTTGCCGAGCAATTTTTCCCTATCTTTTACAGTGGGAGCCTTTCTGTTGGTCCTCTACAGGAAAGTTTGCTGTTTGAACTGTTTTTGGCAGGTGCACGGTGGCAGAGCGGCTAGAGCTTCTGCCTCCCAATAAGGAGATCGTGGGTTCGAATCCCGGACCATACCAACATCACACGAATTCAATTGCGCAGTCACTCGCAATAGCTTCAGCTATTGCAACAGCATCTAGTTTGGATATGTTATACTTTGATATAAACAGATCACCCAATAATGAGTTTATTGCCCAAAGAGTTGTATTTACAAAACATTATACAAGATTTTTTTATCATTTAAAAAATCTTTCTATAATTTGTATTTATTTTCTTCATTTTTTGTCTTCACCACATTAGTTTGGTATTTTGTGCATCATTTCTTTGTCAAAACTATAGACCTGCACAAATGTGAACAATAAGATTACTCACTCAACAGCAGTTAGCATAGAAATACATAATACATAATACATATACAGAATTCAATTTTTAAACAGTACAGCATTATACTCTGCTCTTTTGTCTGTTTTAATGTGTTCCAAAAGAGCTAAGAGAACAATACATTTAAAAAGTCATAAGCCAACCAAATCCATTCGGGTTTAGTTTACCCAAATGCCAGTACAAAATTTGTTGTTGTCGTGTAGATAACATAAGAACAGGTGCTTTAATTATGTTCAACTATATAGATCCCTGTAGCTGACCACAAAATGTTATTTACTAATACTAAATAATTAAACCACTGTATTAAAAGCCTGTTATTATCAGTGAAATCCAATATAAATTCCCAAAGCTGGAAGCGCACATTTTATAAGCCACAGTTTGGTCGGTAAAAGCATTCCGCTTTTACTGACCAAGGCACCACAAGAAAACTACAGGCCTAAATTACAGGGTTATCAATGGAAAAACAAACAAAAGAGCGCGTGTAACGTATTGTTCCTAAACTTACTTTTGACACAAAGAAGAGAGTAGTCCACAGTTGGATAAGAATGAGCCGGTTCTGTTGACGTAGCTTCTGTAAAAAGCATTACGCGTGTTATGGGGTGAAAATGATGTGTTTGTGAAAGTGAATGTCTAACTCTGCCTGGATAGACTTTGGTAAGCAACATTTAAGAACAAAATACTCACATTTTACAGCAGAAAGTGGCAAGTAAAAAATTTGCTTGCCAATATGTTAGTACAACTTCAAAAACACATAATAAAGGTAAATACATCATAACATGCCTTAACAGAGCAACAGAATAATATGGGCCTGATGTAAATGTGTAGCCTATGACAGAATTTAAAGTGCATCTGTCAACTAATCATGTTTTTTCTATGTATAACTTGGTTTGAAGGGATTTTCTCCATTGTAAATACTGATCAAAGTTCGACATCAGTCAAGTTTCAGTTTGTGAAGAAAAATTAACGTTGAAAATTGCAGGAAGTAGTGCTGAGTTCTAAAACGGAATCCCTCTGTGATGTCATCAATAAACGGCATTTCTTAAAAAAAAAAATCCAGGGACGATTTGCAGCAACTGACAGATTTTTCTGACATTTTAAACAATCATTTAACAAAATAAAGGTGTCATTATTTATCAAACTAAACTGTGTAAATGTATTGTGTAATTTCTATGGCTTTTGGCCCTTGTTTACAGTATGGTTGCTAGGTAACAGTTGTGTAATTATCTTTATCTACGTCATATCTGCTAATTTTACCAAAGTTGTCAAACTGCTGAAAAATAGCCAACATTTGAAGTAAAATCTTTACTGTTACCTAGCAACCATACTGTAAACAAGGGCCAAAATCCATATGATTTACACAATAGTTAGAAAATGACAATAAATAATAATAATAACACCTTTATTTTGGTGAATAATTGTTTAAAATGTCAAAAAAAAAGTGTCAGTTGCTGTGAATTGTCTCTGTATTTTCAATGGTACGTCGCCTATTGATGACATCACAGAGGGATTCAGTTTTAAAACTTACTTCCTGTAATTTTAAAGTATAAGTATAAGTTTTATTTTCTACATTTCTTCACTGACGAAAGGCCTATGATAAATATTGACCACAGACGCCCTCCCACCAAACCGAGTCAGAAAAACATGAGAACCTTAAGGGATTTGGTGTAGACTTTGCAGACATTGTTATTGTACAGTATAATGCTGCCTTCACGTGCTGTGGGAATTATGGGAAACACCACATGTCGAGTGAGAAATTACACATGAACGATGTCGTAACTTCTTACTGGCGAACTGGGAAATAATTTTGATACCCGAGGTGCGGAGATTAAATAACCCATGAGCTCTCACCACGGCAGCAGCAAAAGAATCACAAAGGAAGAATATTTATTTTATGCGCGTTAGCACATTATTAGCATCTCCATTTCAACTTTAAATTTATATGACAGGTCAGACGTCACATTTCACTAAAACGCAGTGAACATGATTATATTTGAGATTTACTGAACATTTTGCCTGTTTATCTCCAGTTTGACAGTTTTCGTAAAGTTTATAATGTCACTTCCTGGTTGAACATGAGCAGCAAATATGACATGACAACTGTAACCTAGCAACCAGACTGTAAACAATGGCCAAAATCCACATAAATGACACAATAGTTATGTTTTGACAAATAATAATACCTGATAACACCTTTATTTTGTTGAATGATTGTTTAAACTGTCAGGAGGATGTGTCAGTTGAGTGTTAAACGTCTCTTTATTTTCAGCCGTTCGTCGCTTTTTGATGACATCACAGAGGGATTCCATTTTAAAACTCAGCGTTACTTCCTTTTCTTTTTCAAAATTCCTTCACAAACTGTAAATTCACAGAGATAAAACTATGATGAATGTCTACCACAGGTGCCCTCCCATCAAACTAAGTCAGAATTATAAAAACATGAGACTTTAAAGCGCAATTAAATAAAACGCAGAGTTGTTTGCCGTTCTCCTGAGTGATTTGTAGGATATTGTCTCATGTGACTTTACCTGTTCGCATTGTTTACACATTTATTTGTCAAGATATAATGCGTTTTCATTTTGTTACGACTCACAAGTGGAAAGGATCGTGTTGTCCACAGCACATAAACGCAGCATTAATAACTCAATAATTATAGACTATTCCTTCTCTTTTTATGTATTTGTTAAATCTAACTTGTGCTTTCATTCCTTCAGGGACGAAATGAACTCTCAAGACAAGCCTGAGAAACCACAGCTCCAACCTCAGAATTCAGGTGAAGAAATAACACACGCTTAACGATTCAGCGCATTTTCCAAAGGTTTTACAAATTACTTTCACATCTTAGCCTTAGTGTTTTATGAAGAATCTAAACAAAACACAGTTGGTTTGCTCTGATGAAGGGTTTTAGTCTTTAACTGCTGCATAGAAACAGTAGAAAAAAGACCTCGGAGAACATGCAACATTCCAGGAATCGAACCCAAGAAAAACAAACAAAAAAAGCTAAAATTGTATAAATGATTCAGGTGAAATTTACTAAAAAACAAGAGGAGAATTACAGATTTCATTTTATTTTTATTTAGTTTTTTATTAGCTGACGTTTCGGTCCTCTCGCCTTTGTTAGATCGTTTTTCTTTTAACCAGAGATGACACCTAATGACATCCCAAGGTGGAACTGTGCAAGAAAGAATTAGGGAACGTCCGAAGTGTTTGTTTTTTTTGTTTTTTTTTTGCCGATACCGATATTTGTTTCGCTGCAGTGGCCAATATTGAGGTTTTATTTCATTTTTGATCCACAGCGTAACCTACAAATTTACGTTAAGTTATGATAAATTCACTTTTCACTTTGAAAAAATGATAACGTAAGGATTTTCTCTGAATTACGAAATAGTTTGTGTAGACTGTGTAAACATATAGCCGTATTTTTAGCTTAATTGCGCTTCTGTTTACATTTTTACACATTAGTTTATTCAAAAAGACAAATCTGACGCACATGTGAGGACAAACTTAAAGAGCGTATGACGGGTTTTTATGATTTCCAAGTTTTGACTTTATTTGATCCGATAATAATATGATACAAAATGGTAGTTTTACACCGATCAAGCACTGGTTTGTGAAGAAAAGCGGAAAAATATACTGAAAATGACAGGAAGTAGAATTGAAAACATGATGACATCACACTGAGGAGACTTCAGTCAAAACATTTACTCCTTTTAAACAATAATTCAACTAAATAAAGCTGCTCTCGCGCATTTATTTATTTATTTTTTGTCAAATAATAACTTCTGTGACATTACAGTGTTTTGGCCCAGTGTATAACATGGTTGCTAGGTAACATTCCCAGTGTGATGTCATGATTTACAACCAGGAAGTACAATTTAAACCTTAAAAATTGCTGTGTTGGGATAAAAATTTGAATTTTCTTTTGCAAAATCTTTAATATAATGATCCTAACTGTGTTTTAGTAAAATGAATCGTTCTGTCATGGGCACTTTAAAAAATACAGAGACCAATATATTGCCTATTCCTAAAATAAATGTAGACAGAATTACTCAAAAACATGCATGAATAAAATAAACCAGGGATGTTTTAGACGACAAAACAAAAATATACCATCTTAGCTCTAAACAAAGTAAATTTTGAATAACATTGGACCTAAATCAACAGAGACATGAGACTCGAGACAATTAATTTGCTCGTGTGTAATGCTTTTCTCCCTTTAGAGTTTCTTTGAGCGAGTGGACATTGAAATTGCGCTTTAAATCAAATATTAGGTTTCTGTTTACATTGGCAGCCGTTTGCGCGCTTTAGGATTCTCTGCGACCACAAAACTGTCAAGCGTTTATGACGAACGAGGCATAATTCCCGGATGGATGATGCACAGAGAAAGCAGCGGAGTTAGATTTCTCACTGTTGAGAAATGAGTGATTACCTTTGGCGTTAAGATATCAGGGATTACTCATGGAGCGAGCGCGATTTAATGCTCCGTCCACGGCTTCGGTGACTGCGTGTTCCTGTGGGGTTTTATATTAAATGTTTCTCCGTTTGTTTTCAGAAATTACTCCTCTCCTCTGTTATTGTCTCTAACATGGAACTGTGCCTTTATTTACTGTATTTACACATTACAAGTTTAGTCTGGCTCTGTTGGGCTTGTGTTTTCGATCAGGCGTCAAGAATCAAAGTTTATAAGAAACTATGGGTCCTCAAGTGTCATTTTGGGGCTCGTTTTTTGGATTTGTGTTTATTTGGCGCTGCATTCCAGTCTTTATTTTCCTGAGCTAAATTCATCTATAGTTAAAGGTGCATTATGTAACTTTTCTGGTGGTAAAAGAAAAGGCTGTCATCAGGAAAATGCTTTTGAATTCGAGACCTTTAGATTGATAATGGATTGGATTCCAGACGGCAGCCGAAACGTGACGATTTAAAAAAATGTCCTGATGACTTTGAAATATTCTGCCTGACTCCTCCTCCTACTCCTGGACGAATGAGAGCTCACGGTGACAAGTGGAGGGTGCGCCACCTGCTTGACTGTGCAGATGTTATTGCTTTGCCCAGAATGAATGAATGAATAAATCAGTATCACTTTATTATTAAGGAATCTGTGCGCAGCAGCAGTTTCTCACAGCTAATGCTAACATTTACTAAAACATAAAGAAAAAATATAAAGAAACAACGAATTAAAATAAAAGTAGACTACCTTAAAAGTAAAAGTAGACTACCTTTTTTATTCTTACTTACTTTTTCTTCTTCTAATCTTTATTACGTTTCAACATTAGCATTAGCATTAGCATTGAGACACAAACACTTAATCAGCACAGACATGTCGCCGGGAAAGTATTCAGCTCATTTGTAAAGTCTTTAACATTGATTTATTAATTTATTGACCTTTATTTAACCAGGAAAGGGAGGAGCCTATACAGACACAGGGAGAACATGCAAACTCCACACAGAAAAGAAAAGGTCCAGGGATTTGGGAGGAGCATAAACTAATGCTCTAAGTGCCTATGGTTGGACTACTCATGTAAGTAAAATGCAGGTGAGATACATATATTCAGAGTTGTTGTTTTTTTTTTTTACATTTTATTTTGATTCAGTGATTTCTTTTTGTTTTGTAATTTCACTTCCTGGTTGTAAATGATGACATCACAACAGGAAATTAATTGTTTAAAATTGTTTAATTGAAATTAATTAATTAATTGTACAATAGGTATCAATACACGAAATAAAATCAAAATATGCACTTTAAGTCAGCGTAACTGCAAGAATAACATCTGATTTATAATTTGAAGTTAAAGTCTATATGAAGGGTTCTCACTTAGTTTGAAGGGAGGGCACCTGTGGTAAATATTTATCATAGTTTAACATCCGTGAAGTTACAGTTTGTGAACAAATTTAGCTAAATAAAAGTTTAAAATTACAGGAAGTAGTGCTGGGTTCTAAAACGGAATCCCTCTGTGATGTCATCAAAAAGCGACGTGCTGTTGAAAATAAAGAGAACGTTAACACTCAACTGAAACATTTTTTCTGACCGTTTAAACGGTCATTCAACAAAATAAAGGTGTTATCAGGTATTATTATTTGTCAAATCCTAACTATTGTGTCATTTATGTGGATTTTGGACCTTGTTTTCAAAATGGTTGCTATGGTAACAGTTGTGGAATTACCTCTAACTATATTTGCTGCTCATGTTCAACAAGGAAGTGACATTATAAACTTTATGAAAACTGTCAAACTGGGGACAGATATGAAAAATGTAGAGTCAAATCTTAAATATATTAATCTTCACTACATCTAAGTGAAATGTGTCGTCTTAACATGTCGAATAGAATTGAATTATGCACAAAAATGAGACAAACTAATAATATCTGAAGGAGCGGTACACTGCAACAAAGCAATTTCTGGATGAGTTAAAATGTCTTGATTTCAGGATATTAATCTTAATTTCAGAGGTTTTGACTCGTTAAGCTCAGTTAAGACTATTGTTTTGATTAAACTAGATGATTTCACTTGTTTCAAACTGTTTCTGACTTGTTTCAATACATTATTTATTACTTCAAGCCAAATGATTTGTCAATGTGTTAAACTAATTTAACTTACTCCACTGGCAAATGTATTTTCTTATTTTAAACTAAATAATTGCATGCTCAGTCATAAATACCTTGAAACCAGTGACATATCTTATATCACAGAAACAACTGATTCTTATCTAGTCAAAACTACTCAAATCCAGATAAAAATGATGAATTCAAGTCATTTTAAGCTTTGATAGATTTGTACAAGAAACACACCCATGCTTGAATCATTTATGGTCCTTTTGTCACTTGACGTTTTACTCAGAGTGAGAAGAAAACCAACACTTTTAGTCAAATAAGCGACTGTTAAACTGCAAAATGTTCGACTCAAGGACAACTAAAGTCTGAAAACTACTCCGGAGAAGTAAAAAGCTACTCAAGTAAATGACTCTGATGACTGTTTTCTCTGGTCTGTTCGTTCCTCGTGCGTCTTTTCCTCCTGTTTCCACTGCAGCCCAGATTTATGTAACGTGGCCGAGCGAGGGGAGCCGTGCAGGGGGTGGAAGTGGGACGTCCCGGAGCCAAAAATACGACCGGGATTCAGGATTGTTTTAGTCATTATTGCACACTCGTGGAGCAGCGCCGTCCTGGAGATGGGGAAACTTACTGCGAACTGACACACTCTGCCAGGAATCTCAAGAAAAGCAAATCTGTGAGTGCACTTTTGTCAGTAGTTAGTTAAATAAACGGGTTTTAGGAACAGTTTTTGAAGAATTTGCGCTTGCGAAAGTTTTGTTTTGTGCGTTTACTTGTACTGAGTAATATTGTCTGAACTAACAGTGCGTTTGATTGGGTAAAAGTTTTGTTTTTTCTTCTCACTGAGAGTAAATCTAGTGACAAAAGCTTTACGTTGACAATTTTAAATGATTTGAACGTTTGTATTTCTTGCGTCGCTCCTGCAGATTTTCTTTAGTTTTTCTCATTTTTGTGGTTTATCCTTTGAAAATTCCAGATTTCATGCTTTATTTAAAGTTTTCTTCTTGCAATTACATTAACTTCAACTTATAAATACAACTGAAACAAGTTTAATCACAACTAATCGATTGTTGAATTAATCTCCAACAAATTTTGTATCAATTAAGGTGAGACTCTGCAGGTGAATAGGGATAAATCTTAAATTTAAAGATATCAATTTGAAACTTCTCCTGTAGTTTACTCACATAAATGTAAGAACAACATGTATTAAAAGTTTTTAATCGTGTCAAGTTTTTATAAAGAAATAAGGCATTTTATTTGCAAAAACTGCCAAAATGACACATATTATGACATTTAACTCTGAAAAATTGACAGAACCAGGTTTAAATTTCTTGGTTCATGTACAAAAAATATTTACAGAGGGGATTTTGGATTTCTTATTTAGTTTTTGAGTAAATTTGATCTGACTGTAAATTGGCCTAAACATTCAAAATTTACCAATTTTTTAGATAAAAACATAAATCAGGCTTATATATCATCTTATTTGATATCAACAAATCCTTCTGTATGTTTTGTCAAACCCTTGACTGACAAAAACCAAGATTGTTCAGTTTGGTGTGGGATCTACTTTAAGGCTGATCTTTGTGTCTGTGGGAAAAAATGCATTTTAAGAAATTGACCTTTGAAGTTACGATGTCCCAGAGAAATCTATGGATGAAGTGATAAAATTAAATGAAAAGTCAGTTTTGCCTGTGGTGTCTCGCCGTAAATGTTACTTGAAGACATAAAACTCAGTCATAAAACCTCTTCCGTCAGCGCATGGCAGCTTGAGTCTGAGACAGAGCAGGAACAAACCCAAACGACACCAGAAATGTGTCAAATCTGTGGTTTTGATTGAAAAAAACACAGATAGGAATAAACTCTATGAAGATATTCTCAAGCAGCATCACTTTGGCTTCATTTTGGTCAAATTTAGTAAAAATCTCATATTCACTGGCGTTTGGGATCAACAGCTAATCAATTAATGCAAAGAATAATCGTCAAAATACCAAAATAATTGTTAGTCGCAGCCCTTCTTATACATCAGACAGTTACTCTTTTAACTCTTAGTTGAGTCTTTATCAGGACAAAAGCTTAATGGGCTGGAGCTCTGGTTCATAAACTTTAAAGTGGATTCATGGATGTTCACTGCAAAAAAGGCCTATCAAAAAATAAGAGAAATAAACTCAAAATAAGACCTTTTTACCCTAATTTAAGTGAAATTATCTGCCAGTGGAATAAGATTATTTTACTTATCAAGTTTACTTAAAACCAGTCAAATAATCTCAATTTGATGTAGTCCTGTCAAGTGAAAAAATCTTAAAATTGGACTTTTAAGATTAATTTGCTTAATTCAAGTAAATTTAACTAAGTTAGATCATCCCTTTTTGCAGTGTTAAATTACGTTACTTGCACCTGCCGTTTTGTTTCTATAATTTACTTTTGTGGTTTTCTTCTTTGAAAATACAACAATCTGTGCATCATTAAATGTTTTGTTTGTCAGATTGCCTTAATTCTGCAATAATTCAGTCCAAACAGTTCATAAAAATGGCCAAAAAACCTCCGATAACTAAAATAATCAGCTAATCCAATCGTTTCTTGCCCCTTTACCTCATATTGGTTCTCGTTGCTAATGTAAACAAACGTAAACGCCAAAGGAAACGTGCATTAAGTGCCCAAAATATCAGTGTTATATCAGTTTTTGGCAAGTTTGAGTCTCTTCCTGTAATAAGTTTGTGAAAGGCAATGGAAAAGTCGTTTGATAGATCCAGAATGTGACGTTAGTTGTCAGAAAACAGTAATGAAATCAGATTTTTGGTGTTTACTGCACAAGAGAAATGAATGATTAAAGATCAATGAAGTCTGGTGAAATGTGTTAATGGTGGATTTTTAGAGTCATTGTTACATTTGAGAGACAAAGTTCAATTAATTTTAGCAATTGTTAACATGTTCTCGTTTGTTTTTGCGTTTTCATGTAGTTTGGCTTTTTCGTTGTGTAATTTTCAGAAAGAAATCAGATTACTCACATCACATGTCATTAAAACAATCTGATTTGATTCTCTTCTACTACTTGTTATCGTATCAGTAACATCCTACACAATCACATGAATGTAAGAAAAAAATGTATTACTAGTTTGTTTTCATAAGGCATTTTATGTGTAAAAATTTCAATCTGAAAAATGGACAGAACCAGGTTTAATTTTGTTGCTTCATTTTGTAACACATTAGTTATAAAAATGCACAGAGGAAATTTTGGATTTCTTGTTTAGTTTTTGAGTGAGCAAGATCTAACTTAAAATTGGCATAATAATTCAAATTTCACATAATTTTTTTGTCTATATGACAGGCTCGACTAAGCATTTCATTAAAACGTAGTGAATATGATTATATTTAAGATTTTACTTAACATTTTGCCTATTTGTCCCCAGTTTGGGAATTTTTTTAATGTTTATAATTGTTTTTCCTGGTTGGTCATGAGCAGCAGATGTGACATAGAGGTAATTCCACAACTGTTACCTAGCAACCATTTTGAAAACAAGGGCCAAAACTCACATAAATTACACAACAGTTATGATTTGATAAATAATAATACCCTATAACAACTTTATTTTGTTGAATGACTGTTTAAACTGTCAGAAAATTGTGTCAGTTGTCTGTAAATTGTCTCTGTATTTCAATGGCATGTCGCTTTTTGATGACATCACAGAAAGATTCCGTTTTAGAACTCAGCACTACTTCCCGTCATTTGAAACCTTTATTTTTCAAAATTTCTTCACAAACTGCAACTTCACAGATGTAAAGCTATAATAAATCATTGCCACAGGTGCCCTCCCATCAAACTAAGTCATAATTAGAACATTTTTAGAGCCTGTCATAGACTTTAATAAATCAGGCTCAGAATTAGACAAAATCCTTCTGTAGGTTTTGTCAAAATCTTATTAAATTCAATGTTGTAAAGTTTGGTGTGTAGGAGCTTCTTTAAGTGTGTCCCAAAGAAATATATGGATGAAGCAAAATGACAAAAAAAAAAAAAAAAAGAGTTTTGCCTGTCGTGTCTTTCCTTAAAGTCTATGGCAGGTTCTCAAAATGTTCCAATTATGACTTTGTTTGATGGGAGGGCATCTGTAGCAATAATCTATTAAAGTTACATCTGTGAAGTTGCAGTTTGTGAAGTAATTTAGAAAGGAAAAAGTTTAAAATTACAGGAAGTAATAGTAAAGTAATCCCTCTGTGATGTCATCAATAAGCGACGTGCCGTTGAAAATACAAAGACAAAACTGACACAGCTTTCTGACAGTTTAAACTGCCATTCAACAAAATAAAGTTGTTATTGGGTTTTATTATTTGTCAAATCGTAACTATTGTGTCATTTATGTGAGTTTTGGCCCTTGTTTACAGCATGGTTGCTAGGTAACTGTCGTAGAATTACCTTTAAAGTGCCTCTGACAGGTTGGACTACTCATTTGACTAAAATGCAATTAAGATAAATATATTTCAATGTTTGCTAAAATATTTTTCAAATTTTATCCCAATTAAGCAATTTTTTAGGTTTATAATTTCACTTCCTGGTTGTAAATGATGACATCACACTGGGAAATTAGAAAGTATTAAATAATAAATAAATAAAAATACATATGAACACCTTTATTTTGTTGAATTGATGTTTAAAGGGTCAAAAAAGTTGTTTATTTTGTGTAAATTAATGGAGATAAGTCTGTTATCTAAAGTTCGGGAGCAGGACCACACCTCATCCACGCCCCTTCCGGTGACTACTCTATTTAAACTTCCCGGTCACACACACCAGTGTTCGTTATTTCGTGCCCCTCCCTCCCACCCTCTTCTAATTATTCTGTCTTATCTCCTGGTCGGGGGGTATCGAGGCCCTGGAGCCTGCTGCCCTCATCGCTAGAAGCCCCAAAACCGCATTGATCATCTACTCTCATGCATTTTATCGTTCTTGATCGCCAATAAACTTCTGCATCCAAGCTTGAGGTTGTGGTCCTTGCTAGTGAATGCAGAACCTTTGTCTCCCCAGTGTGATGTCATCAATTTGTTTACTTCCTGTAACTTTGAACAGATTTTTCAATTTTTCTTGACAAACAGCTATGTGATTGGTGTAAAACTATAATTTTATATTTACAACAGGTATTAATACATCAGATAAAGTCAAAATTAGAAAATGTTAAAAACCCGTCATACACACTTTAACTGTGTCACATTTGCTGCCCATGTCCAACCAGGAAGTAACATTATAAACTTTACGAAAACTGTCAAATTAGGGATAAATACACAAAATGTTTAGTAAAATCTTAAAACATAATCACGTTCACTACATTTTAATGAAATGTGTCGTCTAATCTGTCATATAGACTTTAAATAGTGCTAATCTTTTGTTTGTTTGTTTGTTTGTTTTTATTACATTAACCAGTTTTGCAGTTACTTATGCCATTATTGACCTTATTCTGCCCCGCCCACTTTTGCCGTTTTTTGCTCTTTTATTGTAAACGCACTTCTGTTTGACGAGAACTCCGTTAAAGCTAATGATGAACGAGGGAAAAGTCTCACCGCTAAAATGTTACATAAAGTAGATTGATTTGTGTAAAATGTTTAATGAACACGAGCAACAACAAGTCAACAACGCAACGATTTCCTGGTCAGTCTGAAAACGTCTTTTTAGTCCATGTAGAACTTATTTTCTGTTGAGCTCGTCTGCTCCGTGTAAACTACAACAGAAACAAGACGGCGGCACATAAGGCAACTTCCGGAATAAAGTGAATAGACATAAAGAGTGATCTAATTCTGAGGCATATCTTCATTTTCGTAAACTGGAGCAGCCCAGAGAAGGCCCACAGAGCCCCCACCAGGCCGGAGAGGGTCCTGCAGGCTGCGTGTTTGTTTTGGCGCTCGTCACCGTCTCTCACCAAAGGAGGCTCCATCAAACACATTTCAGTCTCCGCGGATTATTTTCCTGCGTTAAATTTACACAAACACATCCAAAAGTTTCACGGCATTTTTAGAAACACGACCCTCTGAACTGCGGCCAGTGTTTACGTGACTCTTCACCAGGATTTAATGAAAGTCGAAGTGTGTTTTTGAATTTTAGAAGTGGAGTTTGGACTAAAAACAAAAAATAATCTGGATTCGGTGTCTGTTTAAACGGTTTTATGTGAATCTATTTGTTGAAATTTGGCCAGTTACACCAAAGTTTTATGCAGAAAGATTATCACTTGAATGAAGACTTTGTTTTTGGCAATATTTTGATGACTTTCTCACCATTCCAAGTGTTTAATATTTGGTTTTAAATTGTTATTGCTCTGGTAATAGTCCTTATTTTTCATCGTTCTGTAAACAATGGCTAGATTGAGTGCTATAACTGCTTGTTCTCTCCTTTCTTTCACGGACTAATGTTGCTGAGCTCGCTATATTTAGTTTAAAGGTGCACTGTTTAGCTTTTCTGGTCTGCTACCTGCTTGTAATGTTCCACTATAAGGCATTAAATACATGTAACTCATGGCGTTTCTTTAATGTTGATTCATTTTGATATGCAATGTGTCTGTTAAGTACTGCATATTATATTAAAAAGGAAAGTTAGGAATAAATATATGCCTTTTTCAGCATTTCCATTTTACAAACAGTACATTTCTGTCAGATAGAGCTGTGTTTTTCAGCGTTTTTTTTGAGTCGTGGCACATTATTTTGTTTGAAATGATTCTGTGGCACACCAACGATTACAGAATATTACCCATCAGTGAAAAAAAGTGATATATAACAGCGGTGGATGAAGTACTCCATTTTGTTCAAGTAAAAGTACAGATACAACAGCAAAAAATACTAATGTAAAAGTAAAAGTATCACATTTTAAAATCTACTCAAGTAAAAGTATTAAAGTACTCCTTTAAAAATGTACGAAATTACGAGTAAAAAGTGAAAGTAATCCTTTTTGGTTTGGAGAACTATTAAAGCATCAAACTGTAATTTGATTGATTTATTCTGTTGAGTTTTGGTCGTTAAAGACAACTTTACAGGTCATTTTTCTCTTCAGAGGCTTTTTGTTTGCGCAAAGGGAACTAGAAAAAAAACAGGCAAGATGTCGCAGTAAAAATAACCCCCTCAGCCTTTTCCGCAGCTCCAAAACCTTAAGAAATATATATACTTTTACTTTTCAGAGTAGAAAGTACAGATACACGCTCTGAAATGTAGTGAAGTAAAAGTTAAAGTATCGACTGTAAAATGTACTTAAGTAAAACACAGGCACCTACAATACTGACTTAAGTACAGTACTTTTACGTTTGTACTTTGTCACTTTCCACCGCTGCTATATAATACGTCAAATAATGTCCGTGTCACTGTCTGATCGTTTGAATTTGGCAACGGAGCATGTTTTGGTGCACAAGTATGTTCTAAAGGTTCCAATATTAAAATCCATGTGTGAATCCATCAACGACACACCTGGAAATACCTCTAAGCACACGAGCCAACACACTGACTTAAATATATATCTACTTAGCTCTATATTTGGTGAGGTGCAATGTAAAATTTTGCTTCGTCAATATTGCGATATCAATACAATAATGCTAATCTATCTTGCATTTATTCAACTACAGGTGTTTAAATGCTAAAGAAACCAAAACAACCTTTAAAAACATGCATTCTTATCGTGGATGTGCTGGCCTCTCCACAGATCTGACCTGTAACCTGACCTGGTAGTGTCCCCTTCTTGTCTCCGTGGAGATGGATTTGTTTAATGCCATACTGGACCAGAAATGTTACATGGTGCACCTTTAATGAAGACAAAGAGACAAAAAATAAGCAAAAAGTAATGACTATTTTGTAAAACCACCATGTTTACTGAGGCTTGGACTACAGGGTGAGTTTAATGCCACACTCTGGAACATTTGTGTTAAAGCAATAACACAAAAGTTACATATTAGTCCTTTTACTGCCGCAAAACAATATTTAGTGTTTAGTTAGTTCCACTTTAAAGTGCGTATGACAGGTTTTTATCATTTTCTAATTTTAATTTTATTCAGTGTATTAATAAATATAAATTATAGTTTTACACCAATCAGGTATATGTTTGTGGAGAAAAATATTGAAAAATATGTTGAAAATTACAGGAAGTAAACAAACTGATGACATTACACTGGGAAGACCAAGGTTATGCATAATTTACACAAAATAAACCACATTTTTGACTCTTTAATCAACAAAATAAAGGTGTCACATGTGTTTTTCTTTGTCCAATAAAAAATCTGTGCCATTAGATGAGTTTTGGCGCGTTTCTTGGTAATTTCCCAGTGTGATGTCATCATTTACAACCAGGAAGTATAATTAAAAACCTAAAGCTAGCTAAACTGGGGTAAAATTTGTAAAGATTTTAGCAGAATTAGAAATATATTTACTTTAACATTAGCGTTTCAGTTAAATGAGTAGCCCAGCCTGTCAGAGGCACTTTAATCCCACTAATTACATAACATGTCTCAGTCGAGCTAACGCTAATCAACGCTAATAAAATCACTAACGGGACTTTAGCCAGTTAGCATTAGCCAAGCGCCTGGTTCGCTCCAACGTAAATATTAGCGAACACTTTTTACTTGTACCTGCCACATGTGATCTTTTATTAGCGCGACGTTTAGCTTTTTGACAGCTATGAAACAACTTGTTTTTCTTCTCTCTCTGTGGAGCCTTTATGCGCATTAGCCGTGATTGGCCCACTCCGTTTCGGTTTGGTTTGGAAGTGTGTTTTTGCTGGACCGAGGCACCCCTGTTTTGCAACACCCATGGGTGACACCGCCGCCTGGTAATAGGACCCACTGAGAGTAATTGAGGAGAATAGTAAGATTTCGACATTGTATCTGGCCCGTATTATCGAAAGGCGGGAGTTGTCTTTTTCAATCGAGTTTATGGGGAAATCACAGAGCGTTTTTGTTTGGAGTTTTAGTGGATTATCGAGATGGACAAAGAACAGCAGTTTGTTTTATTGCCTAAATCTGTTCTGAGGTCATTATCAGCGCCGAAGTGAACGAAACAAATGGATCAGATGGTTTCATTGTGCTCCCCGTGCAAACCCGATATGTGACTAATACTGTATGTCCTTTTAAAACCTAAAAGTAATTGGTTTGGACGATATAATGGAAGCTATTGTTCTTTACGGCTAATGATTGTTGTGTGCGCTCCTTTGCTACTAAAACAGAACATTGACTTTAAATATTATGTCATCTTTTTCCATCTAGTTATCTCATGATGATGATCAAAAGCAGCTTTTTAGATTTTACTTTTTAAATTAAGTTTTTAGAACTTAATCCACTGTGCAACTTTCACGGATGCAACCTATCACATTTTGATCTTATTTGGTACCACTTTATAATAACTACATCTTATTTCGCCTTAATAAAGCATTAACAAAGACTTAATTAATAATGAATATATAGTTTATTTAACATGATTCAGGCTTAGTAACTACTTTATAAAGGTTAAGGTTAGAGTTAAGGTTAGAAATTAGAGTTAGAATATTTGTTAAATAGTTACTAAGCCTGAATCATTCTTAATAAACTATTTGTTGATCATGAATTAAGTCTTTGTCCATGCTTTATTAAGGCATGAATAAGTGTAGTTATTATAAAGTGTTACCTCTTATTTTTATTGACCTTTATTTAAGCTGGAAAGTCACACTGAGATTCAGAATCTCTTTTTCAGGGGAGTCCTGGAGCCTTCTGTACATGTTTTTAGTGGTCGGGGAAACCAATGCACCCTGCACAAACACGAGGAGAACACGCAAACCCCACAGAGAAAGGTCACCCAGGAGTCGAACCCTGGACCTTCTTGCTGTGAAGTGAGAGCGCTAACTGCTGCGCTACCTTACTTAGTACAATAGTCTTGTCTTTAAAGGAGCTGTACCTGACTTTTAACTGTTTTTATTTATTTATTTATTTATTAATGCAGCCCCAGCATCCTAAATATTCACCATGATGACTTTACAATCACTTTTCACGAGTCTCTGAGCCTAGAGAGAGTTTTGCTTTCCCACTAACAAGCTAACAAACATTAGCATGCTAACGGCGCAGGTCCTGCTTCTTGTAGAATAAAATACTCTATCAAATACTATAAATAGATGCAGAGAAAGTGCTGTGGGCTGATTTTCACCCGAATATGCTTTTACAATATATCAGTAACCGGCCAACACAGATTTTACTTCAGGCACATGAACTAGTTCTGTTTTTCACGTTTCAAAACAGTAAAAATCAGGTACAGCCCCTTTAAGTTAATACTGTATTGTCCGCCAACTGATGCTCCAGTCAGTAAATGGCTGTTTTCACCTAGCCCCTGTCACATCCCTTTACTTACTGTGATTAGCAACTTTTCAAAAATAAAAACACATAAATGAGAATCTGCTGCTTGTTACATAAGATGTCACTATGAAGAGGTGTGGCATATCAGCCTTTTATCCGTCTTGAACTGGAAGTCAATTAACCTGATTCCATTTTAGATCAATATCAATGAACAAAATGTGAAATTATAATTAAATCTACTTATGTAATACTTGAATAAGGAGTACCTGAAGAAGCATATTATGTCTCCTTTAATATTCTGTGGGCTAATTCTTCAGTCTTTATCGTCTAAAATAAAACACATTTGCAGTTTCATCCCTAAAATATCTGGTTTTGTGTTGAATAATGTTGTTTCTCACGTCACTGGAGCGAGTGAGGCAGAGCTGGACAGCATCACTGATACAGGCGGCGTATCTCTGCAGAGTCACTGGATAAACACCCTTAAACACCAGCGCAGCGACTGAAACCACCGCAGGGAAGGAACCTTCTTTTGTGCCGGTTTCTAGAGATTGCTGGATTAGTTTGGTTAATGTTGGGAAGTAACTTTGAACGATGCATTTGACATTTATTTTTATTTGATGTTTTAGTAAGATGGAACTTCATCAAGACAAAGACTGTGAAAGATGATCTGAAATCGAGTTATTGTAGGTAGAAATCAATAATACTTTGTACTACTTTAAATATTGTGTATTCAAATAACTTTTTTGTAACTGCCAATTGTGTCCTTGGGCAAGACATTTCGCCAACTGCAAAACAAAATAAACACTAATTTTGAAACTACTTCATATCACAGTTCATCCAGTGTAGAGAGAGTTCTTCCAGGCAGATGAGGAGCAGTTCATCTAGTGAGAGACAGTTCCTCCAGGCAGATGAGGAACAGTTCATCTAGTGTAGAGAGAGTTCCTACAGGCAGATGAGGAACAGTTCATCTAGTGTAGAGAGAGTTCCTACAGGCAGATGAGGAACAGTTCATCTAGAGTAGAAAGAGTTCCTCCAGGCAGATGAGGAACAGTTCATCTAGAGTAGAAAGAGTTCCTCCAGGCAGATGAGGAACAGTTCATCTAGAGTAGAAAGAGTTCCTCCAAGCAGATGAGGAACAGTTCATCTGGAGTAGAAAGAGTTCCTCCAGGCAGATGAAGAACAGTTCATCTAATGTAGAGGGAGTTCCTCCAGGCAGATGAGGAACAGTTCATCTAGAGTAGAAAGAGTTCCTCCAGGCAGATGAGGAACAGTTCATCTGGAGTAGAAAGAGTTCCTCCAGGCAGATGAAGAACAGTTCATCCAGTGTAGAGAGAGTTCATCCAGGCAGATGAAGAACAGTTCATCTAGTGTAGAGAGAGTTCCTCCAGGCAGATGAGGAACAGTCCATCTAGTGTAGAGAGAGTTCCTCCAGGCAGATGAAGAACAGTTCATCTAGTGTAGAGAGAGTTCCTACAGGCAGATGAGGAACAGTTCATCTAGAGTAGAAAGAGTTCCTCCAAGCAGATGAGGAACAGTTCATCTAGAGTAGAAAGAGTTCCTCCAGGCAGATGAGGAACAGTTCATCTAGAGTAGAAAGAGTTCCTCCAGGCAGATGAGGAACAGTTCATCTAGAGTAGAAAGAGTTCCTCCAGGCAGATGAAAAACAGTTCATCTAGTGTAGAGAGAGTTCCTCTAGGCAGATGAGGAACAATTCATCTAGTGTAGAGAGAGTTCCTCAAGGTAGATGAGGAACAGTTCATCTAGTGTAGAGAGAGTTCCTCCAGGTAGATGAGGAACAGTTCATCTAGTGTAGAGAGAGTTCCTCCAGGCAGATGAGGAACAGTTCATCTAGAGTAGAAAAAGCTCCTCTTGGTAGATGAGGAACAGTTCATCTAGAGTAGAAAAAGCTCCTGCAGGTAGATGAGGAACAGTTCATCTAGAGTAGAAAGAGTTCCTCCAGGCAGATGAAAAACAGTTCATCTAGTGTAGAGAGAGTTCCTCCAGGCAGATGAGGAACAGTTCATCTAGTGTATAGAGAGTTCCTCCAGGCAGATGAGGAACAGTTCATCTAGTGAAGAGAGAGTTCCTCCAGCCAGATGAGGAACAGTTCATCTAGTGTAGAGAGAGTTCCTACAGGCAGATGAGGAACAGTTCATCTAGTGAAGAGAGAGTTCCTCCAGCCAGATGAGGAACAGTTCATCTAGTGTAGAGAGAGTTCCTACAGGCAGATGAGGAACAGTTCATCTAGTGTAGAGAGAGTTCCTCCAGGTAGATGAGGAACAGTTCATCTAGTGTAGAGAGAGTTCCTCCAGGCAGATGAGGAACAGTTCATCTAGTGTAGAGAGAGTTCCTCCAGGTAGATGAGGAACAGTTCATCTAGTGTAGAGAGAGTTCCTACAGGCAGATGAGGAACAGTTCATCTAGTGTAGAGAGAGTTCCTCCAGGTAGATGAGGAACAGTTCATCTAGTGTAGAGAGAGTTCCTCCAGGTAGATGAGGAACAGTTCATCTAGTGTAGAGAGAGTTGCTCCAGGCAGATGAGGAACATCCAAGTCTACAAGTCAGGGTCGTGAGACGGGGGAATTGTCGCTCTTTAACCAGAAAGAGAAAATACATGTGAACAGCAATGAACAGACTATAGTTGAAGTCTTAAATACTGTTCATGTGAAAGCAGAAGAACCAGAGGACGGGGCTCGAGCTGCCACACTTCCTCCTGCAGAGTTGCTCCTCGGGCGGCGCAGCTAAAACTGTAGGTTTTATTTCTGTTCCTAATTGGCCACATTTCGTGCTCAAAGTCATTCAAAGTGCTTTACGTAACAGGAAAAGATGCGTACGCGGCACAAACAAATACAAACAGACATAATCCTGATAAACTGCCCATCTTGCCAGTGCCTTTGTGTTTTTTTAGGTTTCCTCAGTAACACGGCCCTCCTGTGTTATTATCATAAAATACCTCTAACCTATGACATCACTGCTACCCAGCACAGAGCAGCTGCTTGTGTTCAGGTGGTCCACCAACTTCACTTTCATGTTCTTTACTCATTAATCCCATAAAGATTCTTCACCTGCAGCAGAGAACCTTCTGTCTCCACTGCAGACGTGACTCGGCTGCATCGGCACGAGCTGTAAAACTGAAAAACAGTATTCTCTGTGACCATGACGACATCTCCTCTTGGCAGCGTTCAAGGAAATGCATTATTCCACTTGAAAACCGTTGTCTTTGTTCATTGCAAATCTTTTACTGCGTCTCGAGGTCTGATCATGCCCAGACTTCCTCATCCCAGGCGACTCCTCCCCCCGTTAGGTTTAAAAAAGGACAGCGTGCAAGAAAACAGGTCAGGCTGAATATGTGGACTTTACTGTCAGATTTACCTGGTTTATGGTTCATGTATCTGTAATTAAGAGGGACAATGTTCAGCGTCTTCTCCGTCGTCAGAAATCAACTGGAATTAAATGACTCTCTGGTGATAGCTTCGGAAAGTGGTGCCATTTGTCAATTTTTAAGATTTTTAACATTTTTAAGACTTGCCAATATTTGTGGATTGTACATTTGTATGTCTTTTAAAAATTACGAAATTACTAAATTGAACAAATAGTGCTAGGGATGATGTCGTCACAAATCAAATAAAAAAACAAAAACTGATGGATATCTTAAGATTCTTAATATTTAAAGTCTAAATGACAGGTTAGACGACACATTTCTCTAAAACATATACAGTTAACATGATTATATTTAAGATTTTACTAAACATTTTGCCTAGTTGTCCACAATTTGACAGTTTTTGTAAAGTTTTTAATGTCACTTCCTGGTTGAACATGAGCAGTAAATATGGCATAATTAGAGGTAATTCCACAGCTGTTACCTAGCAACCATTTTGACAACAAGGGGCAAAATCCATATAAATGACACAATAGTTATGATTTGACAAATAATAATACCTGATAACAACTTTATTTGGTTGAATGGCCGTTTAAACTGTAAACCAGGCATGTCCAAACTCAGGCCCGGGGGCCAAATGCGGCCCTCAGACCAATTTTTCTTGGCCCTTAAGCTTCCTGGTGAACTGGCCCACATTGTCCTGAGAAGTACTTTTTACAGAAAATTTCAGATTTTCTACAATTCTAACCTAAATAACTAACATTTTGGTGCAATACAGAGCTGATATTAAGACACTGAGACTGAATGTAGATGTGGTGGTGCTTAAAACATCAGATAAATGCAGCTTTTTTTAACGTTTCACGATTGATTTGTGGCCCTCCGCTTGGTCTATATTTCAATATGTGGCCCTCGATGGAAAAAGTTTGGACACCCTTGCTGTAAACGGTCAGTTGTCTGTAAATTGTCTTTGTATTTACAATTGCGCGTCACTTTTTGATGACATCACAGAGTTCTGTTGTAGAACTCGGCTTTTCTGGTCAGGTTAAACTTCTTCACAAACTGCAACTTCACAGATGTAAAACTATGATAAATATTTACCACAGGTGCCCTCCCACCAAACTAAGTCAGAATTAGAAAAGCATGAGAACCTTCATATGGACTTTAACTTTGCTTTTCATTTAAAAATGTTCTTCTGACACTATTCACCTTATTCCAGAAGTTGTCGTCGGCGCCGCCATCTTGTTTCCGTTGTATTCGTTTACATGGAGCAGACGAGCTCAACAGAAAATAAGTTCTACATGGACTAAAAAGACATTTTAAGGCCACAGGAAATCGGTGCATTGTTGACTTGTTTTTGCTCGTGTTCATTAAACATTTTACACAAATCAATCTACTTTATATAATGTTTTACAGGCGAGACTTTTCCCTCGTTCACCATTTGCGTGAACGGTTTTCTCGTCAAACCGGGAGTCCCTTTACTACAAGAGTGCAGATCATAGACATAAAAAGAGGCAAAAGTGGGCGGGGCAAAATAAGGTGAATAGTTATAATAAATATTTAGTCTATTTAGCACCAGCAGTTTATCTCGAGTTTTTTTTTACAATATTTTTGCTGATGTGTCTATGTATTTTTGACATTTACTTGAGAATGAGATTCAGTCATTTATAATTGTTAATGACTCCTTTTAACGAGGAAGTCAGTAAAAGCATGTGGTTAGAGCAAAATCCAGGCATTGGAGGAAGAAACGTGATTTTATTGTCTGGATTATTCATGTTCAGGAACTTGTTTTTAATTAGACAGAAAAATCCACTCAAAAAATAGGGGAAAAAACATAATCATGATTCATTTTGTTGGCATACCACCCAGCTTTAGTTGTAACAATGGTAATAACGATAAATATTTAAATAAATCGGACAATAATATTATGAACGGTTTCCATATATTGATAAATGCATTGTTTTGTTGCGATAGAGCACTAAAAAGCAAAGGGAAACTACTTTTACCATGATCCTTTGCTCTGTATCTGCAGAGCCAGCATCTTTAGAATATGATTATTGCAGCAAGATGAACATTTGTCATTGTTCAGGCAAAACTTTCATATCTTTTTTGTTGAATTCAAGCATTTTATCTGCTAAAATCCAGCTTTATTTCACGGAGTTGCAAGGTAATCTGTCAGATAGTTTATGCGTACAAAGAAATGGTTGATAGCGAATGTATTTGTGGCTTTTAGTTTCATTATAGACGTACATTTTTAAGTATTTTGCTTTGAATTATTAATTTCCATGACAACAAGCTTACTTTTCCATCATTCTAAAACCCACAAATCACTGAACAGATTTTTTTGTGTGTTTTTTGCATCATTTTGTCCTCAATCCAAAACTCAAAAGCGACAAACAGCACATTTTGTCCAATTCTTGCTTCTCGTTTCTGGCTCGCGCGCTTCACAATCCGCCCGTTTAAAATCCTGCCCCGAAAAAAGAGATGCGTTAAATTTTACGATCTCTGACAAGTGTGAAACAGCTTGACTTTGTCTTGTGTCAAATCCATAAAAACCTTCCCCGCGTGTCCCCTAAAAGAAACTATCAGAGGGAAGTGAGGCAACACTGTCCTCCAGATACGTGCAATAATCTGCCGTTTTATCGGACAAAGCTGGACTCTCTTTCTGGACAAAAGCGAAATAAATCCATAAAATGTTTCTTTGGCAATCGACGGGAAAAGCCAAACTTTGCCAGATGTTTAAAAGCGAGAGAACGATTAGAGTAAAAATCAAGTTGTATCTGGGATTAACGCGTTTTCAGACACAAAGACAAAACACTTTTTTCCTCTTGCCAACAGATTATCACCTTCACTCGGGCCTTTTAGGAAAACAGGCAAGAATTATGTTTTGTCATGTTCGGTATAATGTTAAAATCCACTTAATAACGGAACAGAAACCTTAAAGTGCTCGCAGATGCTCCAAATGACTTCACATTTTCGTGCCTTATTCATTCAAACACGCCCTGGATTAAACTGACAGAAACAAGACCGTTACATCAGCCCCTGTGGTCACAACCTGAATGTATTTATTTAAACATCTTCTCTTGAGTAATTCAGCTGTTTGTTATCATTATGACATTGTTATAATCATATTTACTGTAGTTTTATATTTGTGAAGTAGCAGTTTGTGAAGAAAAGTTGAAAAATAAGTTTAAAATTACAGGAAGTAGGTGTTATTTTTTTCTCCAACCCAGTTCTGCCAGTTATATTACCTGCCCCAAAGCCCTAAATTTAACCAAATTAACTGTTCCTAAACCTAAACCTAATCCTAATCCCTAACCTTGAACCTGCTCACACCAGATTGATCTGTGTGTCACTCTGAATTATTTCTACACATCAATCTGGCCCCCGTTGATGTCGTTTCGGAAAATGTTTAAAGTGCGTGTGACAGGTTTTTATGATTTTCTAATTTTGACTTTATTCAGTGTATTAATACTTTGTGTAAATACAAATTATAGTTTTACACCAATCAAGTCGCTATTTGTGGAGAAAAGTTGAAAAATCTGTTGACAATTACAGGAAGTAAACAAATTGATGACGTCACACTGGGGAGACGAAGGTTGTGCATAATTTACACAAAATAAACGACTTTTTTGACCCTTTAAACTTTGATTCAACAAAATAAAGGTGTTCACATTTATTTTTCTTTGTCAAATGAACAAAATCTGTGACATTAGATGAGTTTTGGCCACTGTACAGTGTGGTTGCTATGGTAATTTCCTAGCGTGATGTCATACTTTACAACCAGGAAGTAAAATTGAAAACCTAAAAAAACAGCTAAACTGGGGTTAAATTTTTAAAGATTTTAGTAGAAATTTGAATATATTTATCTTAACTGCGTTTTAGTCAAATGTGTATTTCAACCTGTCATAGGCCCTTTAACGTCACGTCGAACATTTGAACTGAAGGTCGCGGCGTCGCAAAAGCAGAACAAGCCGAGAAATCAAGAAATCCAGTCAGAGAAAAGCACCGACTTCTTCCTCGTCCTCAAATGCACAAAGCACTTCTATGTCCATGTTTTCAAAAGCAAAATAGTCTGTAAATGTGTTGAAATAGTGAAGTACGTACGTGGGTGTCGCCATGTTTGTTTAGGTTCGTCCTTTTGACTTCTGCCCAAACCACAATGCTGCGCTCTGATTGGTCCAGCACGTAACGGCTCGAACCCAACAGCGGGAGAGCGTCCAGGTGGATTCTCAAGAATTCATTTGGTAGGGCCGGATTACCTAACCACCCTGACTGCGAAAAAGTATAATCTGTAAAATAAGCCTTTGCTTGTATAGCCACCGATACAGAGTGGAGCTCTGTGGCATGAGTGGGTTGGGAAAAAATGAAGCACAAATTACACACAACACATTTTTCTGCCGGTTTAGAAGGTCATTCTACAAGGTGTTATCAGGTATTATAGACCCTTTAAAAGTTTGTAAGCAAAAACATTCTAAACTCAGAACGGAGGCAAAAGTGAAGTGCAACATGATGTGATTTCAGTGGGATTTAACCTCAGAATATCACAAAATATGACAAACTGAGATGATTTTAGAAAAGTAAACCCCTCAGACACATGTGAGTGACATCAGAGCTGCTTCAAACACATTTATTATTGTATTTTACATCATGTTTTAGGAAATTATGATAAACCATTTGCATTTTTGATGAAGGAACAATCCAGATTTATGGGTTTTACTGGAAAAATACTCACAGAAATGTTGAGCCCACAATAATATTGCATTTTATCTAGAGATATATTAGATACGTTATCATAAATTAGATTCTTTTGAAGCTAACGTACAATTTTAAGGCTAGAAAATTGTATTTTGTCCATCGTTTGTAATAGAAAATCACTTTTCTACTCTGAAAATTCAAATGTGTTGCTTTTTTTTTTCAACACAAACACTAAAAAACCTGTAGAATTTAGATCTAATGTGAGAGAATCATTGAAAAATTTACAGTCGACTTCATTTTGCCTCCAGTCGCCTCCATTATGGAATTTTGATGACCTCACATTTTAAAGGGTCTATTACTTGTCAAATCATATCTATTGTGTAATATATATGGATTTGGCCCTTGTTTACAGTACAGTCTGGTTGCTCATGGTAACAGCTCATGTTCAACCAGGAAGTAACAACAAACATCACAAAAACTGTCAAACTGGGGACAAATGTTTAGTAAAATATAATCATGTTCGCTACGTTTTAGTGAAATGTGTCTAACCCGTCATATAGATTTACGATTAAACATGTGGAGTCTGGAACATGACAATGTAAAAATGATAATAAAAATAAATAAATAAACCAAAAATAATACATAAATACATACATAAACAAACACAGATATCAGTCTGTCTCAGTCTCAAAACATGAATTTCTTTGTTCTTTTTTCTTCTTTCTATAAAACATGTATAACTTTTTGTTAAACGATGTCTAGGAAAAACAAATGAATTCATAAAAAATAAACATAAACACATATCAGTCAATACAAAGAAAGTCTGACTAAACTAAATCTGCATAACTTTCTGCTGACTGAAAAACAAAACTGTAAAACTAAACACAGTCAATCTTAACCCGTCTGAAACTTACCAATTCAACATTTTATTTAAAGAAAAGAAACAAAGCTGCATCTAAATGTAACTGGCTGTGATAATGATCGCCGGCCGTAAACCCACAGAGCTCCAGCGACTGATCCGGAGAAGGAGCACAGCTGCATTTATCTGACCTCAGACACCCAAAGCACCGCACGCTCTGCTATTTCACGGGCTTTTCCTGGTTCACCCCGGGATCCACGGGCACTTTCCTGAATTTCACTGCCCAGATCTCCTCCTCGGACACGGAGCGGGAGCTAAAATACCACGGCTTAAATGTGTTGTTGACTTTCTGAAATGAAGATGTTGGGTCGGATCGTGCCTGCGAGCTCGTTCGGGACGCTCGGCTCTCAGAATAAACCCACTGTTCTCTGAGAAATTCTGCCCGTCTCGGTTTAAATATTTATGGGGAAGACGCAGGTACAACTTGCAACGATTGGATTTCAAGTTTAAAAGTGCCTGTCGTGCCACAAACAAAGAGGCAGCGAGCTATTTAAGCCAGTGATCACGAACATACATTTAAAACAAAGCACATTTGGGAGGGTTTTTTATTCCTCCCCCAGAAAATGCTAAGTTAGAAAAGGTTTACTTATCTTTTTTTTTTTTTTTTTTTTTCAAATTCAGAACGTTTTGACTCCAATTTTTTAAAGCACACATATTCTGCTACAGTGACTTTTTTGAGCTGTAAACCATGTTCTAACAATGTTCCTTCATCAAAAGCACACCATAGTAGCATCCAGTTGAATTCACGCTGTTTTGAGGAATGTTTATTCCTCCCCCCATCGAACGTCAAACACACTTCCTGCTGAACTCCTGGGATTTTCGAACGTATTTTCACACTTCCTGCATCACTTTGCCGAGAATGTTCCTCTGTTTTTAGTCCTTAAATCATCGCTAAACTCGTTCTGAGCATTTCTGCCTCTAAACATGATAACTGCTGCAGAAAATCCACACAATGACGTTTTTTCAGTGCTAACTTCACTAGATTGTATATAGCGCTGGCGTCATCTGGTGGCTGGATGCACTCAGAGTCATTTCATAGTGACTGATAACAGGTCATAGAATGAATAAGAATATTTTTTTTTGTTGAGATGGCAAATTTAAGACACTCAAAAGCATGTTTCAAGACTAACAGCAATTAACCTGGCCCTGCCATTTGAATTCTTGCGATATTTGTGAGTTCGCAAACTCTTGAGAATCCATCTGGACGGTGTGCTGCTGTCAGGGCTGCACCGGCCGCTGTTAGGGCTGCACCTGCCGCTGTGTGCTGAACCAATCACAGCGCTGCATTTATAGACTATTTTGCTTTTGAAAACGTGCCATAGAAGTGCTCTCTGCATTTGAGGACGAGGAAGAGGTCTGTGCTTTTCTCTCAACTGGATTTCTTGATTTCTCGGCTTGTTCCGCTTTTGCGACGCTGTGACCTTCAGTTCAAATGTTTATCATGACGTCACACATTTTCCCAAACAACATCAGCGGGGCCTGTCCAGATTGATCATGTGTAGAACTGATTCAGAGTGACACACAGATCAATCAGGTTAAACAGCAATATGAAAAATGCAGAATATTTCTCCTCTAAAGGTTCTTTTGGCCCATATGCTTTATGTTTATATATATATATATATATTTATATTTATATTTATTTGACAGGACCGTGCAGCGTGAAATAAGGATAAGCCTGGGAAATGAGACGGCAGGCATGTGTGTCTCGACCACGAAAGCACCCAGAAATAATTTTCAGTCTGAGGCAGAGTTGGCAGATTTTCAGAGACAAACGAGCGACAAAGCATTTGAAAGTACAACGAAACAAGCGGCCCATTTAATAGATTTAATAACTTATTGGCCTTTACAAAGCAGTGTTACAAACTGTGTTACCGCTGAACAAGTGATAATGAGATACACATATTTATGATTGCAGATTCAACATTGATGGTTAAAATGTTATTAAACCTTAGACAGTGAATTTAAGTTGGTTTATAATTGAAAAACAGACCAGAAAAGGCAAAAATCATCTCTTTTATGACATGAAAGTGATGAAACAGTCAAACAGTCAAACTTGTAAGCAAATTCACTTTTTTATACCTTGACATTTTTCATTTATTTTAATGTCATTGTTTGTGTTTTGTCATATTTCTTTTAAAAATTGACTTATATCTATATTTAAGGCCCATTGAGTTACAAGTTGAAATGCGAGGTGTGAATTAAAATGCCTTGGAGACACGACCATCAGAAACGATACAGACATTTTACACCGAAAGCAGCAGGAGACGTTCAGAATGACCATCTCTTCTGAGGGCTGTTACTCTCCTCACACTTCCCTGACAAATCCTCCTGCTAAAGCTGCACTGACACTTTTGACCGAGACACAAAAGCTAATGAGACTAATCGATCTATCCATCTATATCAGGGGTCTCCAACTCATTTTGAGACGGGGCCGAATTTAGAAAGAGCTGGTCGGGGGCCGCGACAGAGACAAAATACATTTTCTTCACCCACAAAATCTATTCACCTTAATCCTGAAGTTGCCGTATGCGCTGCCGTCTTGTTTCCGTTGTATTAGTTTACATGGAGCAGACGAGCTCAACAGAAAATAAGTTCTACATGGACTAAAAAGACGTTTTCAGACTGACCAGGAAATCGGTGCGTTGTTGACTTGTTGTTGCTCGTGTTCATTAAACATTTTACACAAATCAATCTACTTTATGTAACATTTTAGCGGCGAGACTTTTCCCTCGTTCGTCATTAGCTTTAACGGAGTTCTTGTCAAACGGAAGTGCGTTTACAACAAAAGTGCAAAAAACGGCAAAAGTGGGCGGGGCAGAATAAGGTCAATAGGAGATTTTGTTTTTTTAAAGGCATATTTGGTATATTTTAGAATTTAGAAATGATAATACCTTACAAACCACAAACTACCGTATACCTAATACTGTTTTATTAATAATCTCATGTTGATATCAAGTTTGTGTTATCAAGTAATGTTTATTAGGCCCATTAATTACTGATGCAGTGATTAAAGCAGCTCCTCTGTCTTTGTCTGAAACAGTGTTTAACTCTGGCCCGTCGACAGAAATTTTGGGGCCCGGGGCAAGAAGCCTCACATGGGCCCCCCTCTTATACAAATTAATGGGAAGAGGGTGGGATTCTGGGCCCCTAAGACCCTGAGGCCCAGGACAACAGACCCCTTTGTCCCCCCTGTCACCTCCTCTGGTGCAGGAGTCATGAGCATCTGCAGCTTTGGGACGAGGGCCGTTTGTCTGTTGTTTGTGAGCAAAGTATCGCTGCAGCGTTTTGTCGTGTTATCGAGGAAGGACATCCAAAGACACGGGAGACAGCGGGAGTATCAGATGCCCTCCCCGTGCCGTGTGCTGCATTATGGTCGTTACAGTTTCAACAGGTTCTATGCATTTTATCGTACATTTTTAGTACAAATTAATACCATCTCGCGAGTTTGAGATGCCTGATCTATGTCCATCCGTCGATCTGTTAATGAGGGGAAAAGGAGGAGTTAGAAAAAACAAACAGACACAGGGAGAACATGCAAACTCCACACAGTCTGGTAATCTAACCAGGGGCGGACTTACCATTAGGCAACAGGCCACAATTGCCTTGGGCCCTCAACCTGAAGGGGCCCCCAATCAGATGCCCAGCTCATCATAGACACAAGGAAACAGTTGCTTTTCTCACAGTAAAGTAGTGCAGTGTACTTTTAAACAAGAAAAAGACCAATAAAACTGTTTGGAATTTGTCAAATGTGTTGAAATCAAACTAAATAGTAAATAAAATATGACATTATCAAAATTCAAATAAACATAATGTATTTAAATCAGCTGAATATGTGTTAAAATGCACCAACAAACAGAAAATATGGTCTGATTTCTTAAATATTTTTCTGGGGAACGACCCCCAAACCCCCCTTTTTAAAACTGTTTAAACATACAAGCTTTAAAATAGTAAAAAACAACAACAACAAAAGCTTCCTTCAAGTACAATTCAAGAGACACGGCAGAAAAGTTATAGAAAATCACACTTGAGGAGGAGGGGCCTAGACTTAATTTTGCCTTGGGCCCCCAAATTCCTAGGTCCGCCACTGAATCTAACCAGCCGTTGTGACTTCTACTTATACATTTTATTGCGCAATTAAAAACTATTTATTGGCATATTTTACTTTTCCCCAACTCTTCATGTTAAGCTTGCGTTTTAAATTGCCAAATAATCCGACATGATCAGATATCAAGTTAATTCTCCGTACATTACTAATCCAGCCGTCGAATCCGCACTGCGCAGTCTTTAATTAGTCAGAACCACATTTCCCATGAGCCTTTGGGGGGGGGAAAATCTCAGAGATTTACTGGAAGAATCATAAAACTATAAACCAGACTATACCAGGAAACCGTGAGGCCGAACCTACACTTAACCCTTTCATCGCCGCGCCGGTGCACACGTACAGAAAGCTGAGTCACGCTTCTCACGTTTCCATTCGCAGAGCCCCGTAAAACGCTCTTATCACGTGTTTCCGATGATGGAATTTGTGGTTTTGGATCGAGCCGTGTGGGTGACGTCAGCTGTGGAGAAATGCACATTTACCAAAACGGAGCTCCAGATGTCACGTGACTCAGCCGAGAGACGTCTGATTAAAGCTGCACCGTGAAAATGAAATACATGCAAGACAGAAACGTGTTTTTGTTTTATTTTTTTGCATTTTAACATTTTACAAACACTGATATTGAACACATGTGCAGGCTAATAAAAGAAAATGACATACAACTGGACAAGCAACTAAACAGCATCACGGCACATTTAAACTAAAATAAAAGTCTAGAAAAGTTTAAAGACATACTGTGGTAAATTTGAGGCAAAGCTATTGACCTTATTCCTGAAGTTGCCGTACGCGCCGCCGTCTTGTTTCCGTTGTAGTTCACATGGAGCAGACGAGCTCAACAGAAAATAAGTTCTACATGGACTAAAAAGACGTTTTCAGACTGACCAGGAAATCGATGCGTTGTTGACTTGTTGTTGCTCGTGTTCATTAAACATTTTACACAATGTTTTAGCGGCGAGACTTTTCCCTCGTTCGTCATTAGCTTTAACAGAGTTCTCGTCAAACGGAAGTGCGTTTACAACAAAAGTGCAAAAAACGGCAAAAGTGGACAGGGCAGAATAAGGTGAATAAGAAACAAGCACTGGAAAAGTTGCATGGTTCACCTTTAATTTCCTAAAATAAAACAATGAATGTAGAAAAAGAAAAGGTTCCCACATTCACAGCCTTATGGGATTTTATTCGGACATGAACAGCGTTTCTGCACCAGGCCTCCAGGTGGTCATCTTAAAGTGTCAGGTTGGACTAATTATTGAACTAAAATGTTCAATAAATAAATTCAATAAAATTCTTTACAAATTGTATTCCAGTTTAGCAATTTTTTGGTTTTTAATTTTACTTCCTGGTTGTAAATGATGACATCACACTGGGAAAATACCAAGAAACATCCTGTACACTGCACCAAAACTCCTCTAGTGTCACAGATTATTTTAATTGACAAAGAAAAACACATGTGAACACTTTTATTTTGTTGAATTAATGTTTAAAGGGTCAAATGATGTAGTTTCTTTGGTCATGCTATAACCTGTTTCCCCAGTGTGATGTCGTCATTGTGTTTACTTCAACAGATTTTTACCACTACTTTATTATTTTGTTGAATGACCGTTTAAATCAGTTGCTGTAAATTGTAAGTTGCATGTCACTTTTTGATGACATCACAGAGGGATTCTACTTCCTGTCATTTTAAACTTTTATTTTTCAAAATTTCTTCACAAACTGCAACTTCACAAATGTAAAACTATTCTAAATATTTACCACGGATGCCCTCCCACCAAACTAAGTCAGAATTAGCACATCATGAGAACCTTCACATGGACTTTAAGCTCCTCTGTGTTTTTAAAGTCCACACTTCTCTGGACGGCTCCCATCGTGTCCGGGCTCTTGTTGCTGCTGCAGGGTGGGCCCGGAGCTAAAGCTGAAGTTAGCGTTAGCGCTGTCACCAGATTAAACTCAACCCAAACATTCATTTAACCTCACGTCCCGGTGCTGACTGACTGTTTATGTGGCTTTCACTTCAGCCAAAAGCCGACTCCTCCTTTGGTCCGTTTAATGAACAAGTGTTGAGTCGTCAGTGATGGGGGGAAAATGACTTCTTTATCATTATTTTACAAATGAAATAATCTTTTTTAGTATTTGGTCTGTTATCTGTACTTTTGTTGTCCAACATTTGGAGCAAGTCCATTACGTGGCCCTGAAATTAGAAATCAATGAGTCAAACAAAGATTTAAAATGTTTATTGAGTGATTGATTGTTGTGAGTTACCTGTAAAATAAAATTAATAATTAGTAAGGACTAAGTGGATATGTGCAATAATGTAATTGTACTCACCTGTGGGTCTGCCATTTTGGGTGTTCGGGCTAAAAGAGTCCCCAGGTAGCCAGAACACCTTAAAAGGTTCGGGGGCAGACCATGGGGTAGAAAGGAGCAGGGGTGTCCCGAGTTTTAAATTTAATAAAATAGTTAGGAGTTAACTAAAACACTATTAATTTATACAGAGTTATATTTTTGTATGAATGTTTTGATTGGTTGTTATTTGACTGTGTTGTTTACTTTAATTTTAAAAATGTTGTTGTTGGGTTTTTGGGGTTTTACCTTTAATTATTGATGGGTTTACCCAATTGGCTAGAGGCCCTATAAAAGGTCTCTGGGCTCAGTACAGGGTGGAGGGGTGCTGTGTGACATGCTGGTAGTGCTGGTAGTGCTGGTAGTGCTGGTAGTGCTGGTAGTGCTGGTAGTGCTGGTAGTGCTGGTAGTGCTGGTAGTGCTGGTAGTGCTGGTAGTGCTGGTAGTGCTGGTAGTGCTGGTAGTGCTGGTAGTGCTGGTAGTGCTGGTAGTGCTGGTAGTGCTGGTAGTGCTGGTAGTGCTGGTAGTGCTGGTAGTGCTGGTAGTGCTGGTAGTGCTGGTAGTGCTGGTAGTGCTGGTAGTGCTGGTAGTGCTGGTAGTGCTGGTAGTGCTGGTAGTGCTGGTAGTGCTGGTAGTGCTGGTAGTGCTGGTAGTGCTGGTATTGCTGGTATTGCTGGTATTGCTGGTATTGCTGGTATTGCTGGTATTGCTGGTATTGCTGGTATTGCTGGTATTGCTGGTATTGCTGGTATTGCTGGTATTGCTGGTATTGTAACTATGTAAATAAAATATCACTTGGTCTGCACTGGGAACTCTGCTCAGGTCTGCGCTGTCCTCTTCAATACCGCTAAGGTTGCTATCCGGGTGTTACAGTGCCACTGAAAATTAGTCAACCTATATTTCCTGCTTGTTCTTCTTCCACTATGTAGCATTCTATACTTTTCTAGACGAGCAGGTATGTTGGTTTTTTGGTTGGTTTGCTCTCTCAACATCAGCTTTCATGTGGAAACAACAAACTTGTTAAATCCAATTCTAGATGTTTTATTATTTGACTTAATTGACTTTATTCATAGATTCAACTGCAGTGTCTCATTTTGTAACATTCTGTCACATGGTTCAATTGGAGTTCTACATACTTTATTTTTATAGTATAAACAATGGGACATATTCACCTTATTCCTGAAGTTGTCGTGGGCCCTGCCATCTTTTTTTCCGTTGTAGTTTACACGGGGCAGACGAGCTCAACAGAAAATAAGTTCTACTCGGACTAAAAAGCAATTTTCAGGCCTCAGGAAATCAGTGAATTTCGGACTTGTTTTTGCTCGTGTTCATTAAACATTTTACACAAATCAATCTACTTTATGTAACATTTTAGCGGCGAGACTTTTCCCTCGTTCGTCATTTGTGTGAACGGGGTTCTCGTCAAACGGAAGTGTGTTTACAGGAGCGCAGATCTGAGCCAAAAGGGGCAAAAGTGGGTGGGGTGGAATAAGCTGAATAGAAAAACTGCTTTATATTTGTTGTACTTTTTCCTTTAGAGAAGGAAAATTGGAGGCAACAGGAAAAACAGGTTAAAATATTTATCTTTATCTTAGGTTTAAAATTTTACTTCCTGATTGTAAATCATGACATCACATTGGGAAACTGTTACCTAGCAACATAGCGCCATTTTCAACACACACACACGCACGCACGCACGCACGCACGCACACACGCACGCACACACACACACACACACACACACACACACACACACACACACACACACACACACACACACACACACACATATTTTTTTTTATACATGAAATGTTTTATGATTTCCTAATTTTGACTTTATTTGATGGGATAAATGAGACTTTTACACTGATCAGGTTCGAAGAAATGTTTCACAACGTCACACTTGGGAAACGCCATTCAAAAGTTTTGGACAATGTGCACAAGAAACACATTTTTCTGATCCTTTAAACATGAAATCAATTAATAATTTCTGTGACATTATAGGAGTTTTGGCACAACATAAACATGGTTGCTAGGTAACAGTTGCAGATTTACAACCAGGAAGCACAATTTAACACAAACGGGGAGGATTTTTTTTCTTTTTGCAAAATCTTAAATACAACAACGTTAACCACGTTTCAGTAAAATGAGTAGTCCAACTTGTAACACGCGCTTTAACAACACTGTGGAAAAACTGTCAAAGTCTAGATTATGCTCCACTAATGAGCATAATACTCGCAACATTTTCTCTCTTACAATAGCCACAGAGAAATTTCCTAGATTACAATAAGATTCCCTCCCTAAACGCTCAAAAGCAATCCATCCAAACATTTTCCTCATGTTTCTAATCCAATTTTGTTCTTTTTTTCTGTCCACAGCGCTGAGGGGACCGAGCAGTAGCAGTTTTGATTGAGCAATGGACCAGCACACGGCGCCAACTTCTGCACACTGATTGCCTCAATGGAACATGTCGTAACACTTTGGATCTCGCTTCGTCCGATGGCCTCGTAAATCAAACCGAAACACCATGTGGCCCCCGGACCTTTGCCCTCCCGATGCCCAGCTGACTCTCCCCGCTTTCGGGACAGTTTTCGAGGAATCTCCGCTCTCTTCCGGAGACGTTTACCCGCCGTCTGCGCCTCTGGACCTGTGCCGGTTCCAAAAAACGTCGCTGTCGTTGGAGCGAGAACTGAACTCTTTGCTCGGTTTCAAAACAAGCTACTCAGAAAAGACCAAAACGGACTTTGCGTTTGCGGTCAATGGCGCTCCAAGTTTGGACTGTTCTGTTCAAAACGTCAATAACGCATCGATTTCGACGTTTAACTTGCCGATTTCAAGCGATAAAACGTTGCCGCATCTCGCAATAAAGCAAGAACCGGCGGATGATGTTTTTCAATGTAAAACCGAGTCATTCCAAGTAAATCCTTTCACCCATTGCGCTAGTCCAAGTTCAATTCATTCACCTGCAAACGTGTCTCAAAGTCTGGAGAATGCCTTGGAATACCAGTGTCATTGGTTGGACTGCAGTACCGCCTCCAGCAGCCAGGAGGAGCTGGTGAGGCACATCGAGAAGGTGCACATCGACCAGAGGAAGGGGGAGGAGTTCACGTGTTTTTGGGCGGGCTGTGTTCGGCGACACAAGCCGTTCAACGCTCGCTACAAACTCCTGATCCACATGAGGGTTCACTCCGGGGAGAAGCCCAACAAGTGCATGGTGAGTCGAGCATGTCACAGTCAAAGCACGCTTTATTCAACGACAAATTAGACAGACTTAACTTTGAGCTTCATTACATGTTCCCTCATCAAAACACACCTGTTGTATCTAGGGCTGTAGTCGACTGAAGACCAGCCCTATCGACCGATTAATCGACTAAAAAGGGGGTGTGGCAAAAATATATCAAAACTATAAAGTATTTCCGTGTATCTGACCCAAACTGCACTCAAAAGAACACAATTGTAGAGGAGTTCATGCAAAAACAACTATTTATACAGAAAAGTATTTGGGGACTCTGTATTTATACATTAAGACTCCAAAATCTTCAGCTAACTCGCATATCTTCTCGTTTTTGCCATATAAATAATAAAAAAAATAATTTAATATAAATATAATGGCTAGTCGATTAATAGAAATCTTGGTCGACCAAGATACCATCGACCGACTAATTGACTAATCGACTAAAGGACTACAACTCTTCTGGCTTCATTCAGGCTTGTTTCATGAATCCTGTTTATGAGGTCTTTTCTCCCTGAGCCTCAGAAAGCACTAGGTTTCAAATTCCCCAGCTTTGTCAAAAGTCACAGTGTCCATGGCTGTTTTTAAGTCCATAAATCATCACCACGACTCGTTCTCAGCCTTTCTGCCTCAAATCCTGTTCATTACAAATGTATACATGCAGCACAGGTGCCCAAAGGGGTTTCCGCGGGTCAAACCTAGGCCTTCAGGGAGTCTAATTTGGCCTGTGAAGGGGTGCTGAGATTTGTTAGGAGTATTCATTTAATAAAATGTTGTGCTGAAAAGACTGTCAGCAGTAGCAAATGAGACCAAATCAAGTCTATTCCCCTAAAACATGTTAATAAAAGACAATTTAATCATCATATCTTTGCAAATAAACATTAAATGCAACTCAAAATTAGGATTGGCCCTCGGCATGCTAATACGTATATATTGTGGCTCGCTGAGGAAAAAATATGCTAATTTTGGCCCACTAAAGAAAAAAGTTTGGGCACCCCTGCATTAGCATGTAAGGGCAAGCTAGCTTTTGTTTATTTCCTCATGGTAATTCCCTCTGCTGCCTATAGATGGAGGGAATCCAGAAATTAAAGTCATTTGTGGTTTTCAATACGTTATTTTAACATGAAATTTTACCTTGAAAAATGCACAAAACTGACCAATCACAGAGCAGTATTGTTGTTTAGGCAGAATCAAAAACAGCTGAACCAAAACAAACATGGCGACGTCGACGGACGTACTTCGACCCATTTCAGTAGGAATACGCATCATTTTGTTTTTCAAAAATATGTCCGGCTTTTTAATGCCGTGTTTCAAGATTTTTAGTGCCATAATCCACGTCAAGACATTTACACGTGTTCTGGGGAAAGCCCGGGCTCATACGCAGGGATGGCATCCATCCGACTTCGGAGGGTACATCACTTTTAGTTCGGAATTTGGCCGATAGCCTTAGTCGCCTAAAGTGACGCTCTAAATATGAGTCCCGGGTGCAGAGTCTCTTCTCTGTCGCTAAGCTCTCGCCCGCGCTGTCACAGATCAAGTGTTCAGAGTCAAAGCAAATAGAGACTGTGCGCGTCCCTCGTGTAAATAACGCCAATAAGTCAGATCCAAATACAGATAATTTAGGTGTCAGACCAAATAACTTAATACAAATAATCCCTACACATGATACAAATAAACTAATAAATAAGCATGTAAAATGTGGATTGCTAAACATTAGGTCAATTTCCTCCAAATCACTTTTAGTTAATGAATTAATTAACGATTATAATATTGATCTTTTAGCTTTAACTGAAACTTGGCTTCAACAAGATGATTATGTCAGATTAAATGAGGCCACCCCACAGAGTCATGTTAACTTTCAAGCTGCCAGGAGCTCAGGCCGGGGAGGTGGGGTGGCAGTAATCTCACATTCTAGTTTACTCCTGAGTCCTAAAATTAATAAAATTAATAATGAGTCTTGCTCATTTGAAAGCCTTATCCTATCAATCACCTGCCCAAACTGGAAAAACCAAAAAGCTGTTTTGCTCGTAATAATCTATCGACCTCCCGGTCCTTACTCGCTGTTCTTAACAGAATTCTTTGACTTCCTATCAAATTTAGTATTAGACTGGGAAAATATTGTGGTGGTTGGGGATTTCAACATTCATGTGAATGAAAATAATTGCCTCAGTAATGCCTTTAGCGCTTTATTAGACAGCATTGGTTTCACTCAAAATGTAAATAAACCAACCCACAGTCACCAGCACACTCTGGACCTGGTTCTAACTTATGGAATAGAGATTAGTGACCTAAATGTCTTTCCCCAAAACCCAATAATGTCAGATCACTTCCTAATTACCTTTCAGTTTATTCTTAAGGACTATCCAGCTCCTCAGACTAAAACTATAATGAAAAGGACAATATCTGAAAAATCTATTTTAAAGTTCAGAGAAATAATAGAACCAATATTTAATATTACGTCATGTGATCCTGTCGTTAACAGCGCCAGTCCCAGTGCTATTGATAACTCTGTTGACTCAATGGTCAACTCTCTAAAAGCTGCTCTTGATGTTGCAGCTCCACTTAAACAGAAAGTAATCAGGCCAAAACGAGCCTCCCTGGTACAATGAAGAACTACGTTCTCACAAACAAAGGGTAAGAAAACTAGAGAGATCCTTACGCCGCTCCCACACAGAAGAATCCCTAAAGAATGGAAAACTTGCCTTCTGTCTTATAAGCAGGCTCTGCGTAAGGCTCAAACCAGATATTATTCAAATTTAATAGAAGTAAATAAAAATAACTCTAGATTTCTCTTCAGCACTGTAGCCAGGCTGACAAACTGTCACAGCGCAGTAGAACCCTCAATACCAGTTACTCTAAGCTGCAATGACTTTCTTCTATTCTTTAGCAGCAAAATCACAACTATTAGAGATAAACTAAATGCAATGACTCCCACTATTAGTACCGAGCAAGCCCAGACTGCAAAGCTAGTGTCCCATACAAATCCTTCAGTAATACTAGATAGGTTCACTGCTGTTGATCAGGCAGAGATAACTTCAGTCATTATGTCCTCCAAAACATCAACTTGTATTTTAGACCCAATCCCAAGTAGACTCCTCAAAGAAATTCTCCCCTAATTATAAATCCCATTCTTAATATAATAAATACTTCACTAGAAAGCGGTTATGTCCCTCAGTCCTTCAAATATGCAGTGATTAAACCACTTTTGAAAAAGCCTAATCTAGACCCCGACATACTGGCAAACTATAGACCTATTTCTAATCTGCCCTTTGTCTCTAAAATCCTTGAAAGAATTGTGATTAAACAGCTTTGTCGCCACCTGCAGGACAATAATTTATTTGAAGTTTTTCAGTCAGGGTTCCGTCGCACTACAGCACTGAAACTGCACTAGTTAAAGTCACAAATGATCTGTTATTAGCTGCTGATGATGGACAGGTCTCAATCCTGGTTCTGTTGGACCTCAGCGCAGCGTTTGATACCATCGACCACAACATTCTACTGCAGAGGTTAGAATGTGATATAGGTGTCAGTGGAACCGCCCTAAGCTGGTTTAAATCCTATCTATCTGATAGGTACCAGTTTGTTAATGTAAACCAGAGATCTTCCCCATGTTCTAAAGTAACCTACGGTGTGCACGCAGGGTTCAGTACTCGGTCCAGTTCTGTTCACACTTTATATGCTGCCCTTAGGTATGATCATCAGAAAGCATGGCATTAACTTCCACTGCTATGCAGATGACACTCAGCTTTATTTATCAATGAAACCTGATCAGACCCATCAAGTAGACAGACTTAGTGCCTGCGTGAAAGACATAAAAACTTGGATGACTCTTAATTATCTGCTCCTTAACCCTGAAAAAACCGAGGTCATTCTGCTGGGCCCTAAGCACCTGCGAGACTCTTTATCCGACCAGATAGTTTCTCTGGACAATATCACTGTAGCCCCCAGCTCTACTGTAAGAAACCTTGGGGTCCTATTTGACCAAGATCTCTCATTCAAAGCACATATAAATCAAGCCTGTAAAACAGCCTACTTTCATTTGCGTAACATAACCAAAATTAGAAAAATCCTGCCCAGAGATGATGCCGAAAAACTCATCCATGCATTTGTCACATCCAGATTAGACTATTGTAACGCCTCTGCTTACAGCGTGTCCTAAAAGCTCTATAAGAAGCTTTCAACTGGTTCAAAATGCAGCAGCAAGATTATTAACAGGTACTAGAAAAAGAGATCATATTTCACCAGTGTTAGAGTCTCTTCACTGGCTTCCTGTTGAGTTTAGAATCAAATTTAAAATCCTCCTCCTGACTTATAAAGCTTTAAACAATATGGCCCCATCCTACCTCAAAGATGCAATAGTAGCGTACCATCCAAACAGAGCTCTTCGTTCTCAAAATGCTGGACTATTGTTAGTCCCCAGAGTCTCTAAAAGCACAGTAGGAGGTCGAGCATTTAGCTACCAAGCTCCTATGTTATGGAACCAGCTCCCTGTTCATGTAAAAGAGGCCGACACAGTCTCTACATTTAAGACCAGGCTCAAAACGTTCCTCTTTGAAATAGCTTATGGTCAGGCCAGTTAGGAACAGAAATAAAAACCTACAGTTTTAGCTACGCTGCCCTTGGAGCAATTCTGCTGGGGGAAGTATGGCAGCTTGAACACTATCCTCTGGTTCTTCCTAACTATCCTCTGGTTCTTCCTTACTATCCTCTGGCTCTTCCTACTTTACCTATCAACAATATTTAATATTACTTCAACTGTAGTCTGTTCATTGCTGTTCACATGTTTCTCTTTCTCTCCACTTCCCCCGGGGAGTGGAGACTGTTTCAGGCACTGCGGCGGCTGCTCCAGTGACGACCCCCCCACCCCCATCTGTCTGGAGGATCGATCTCTACACTGGACGATCTATGCGCCACCCGCCTGGAGGAACTCCCTCAACCCTGGATTAGCCACACCTCGTCTGCCTGGATGAACTCCATCTACTTAGATTAACTGTTCCTCATCTCCTGCTGGAGGATCTCTCTACACTGGTGGACTGCTCCTCGTCCGCCTGGAGGAACTCTTTAAAGCCACCTCCCTCTTGAGTGGTTCTGGCTCCACAGTCCAAGTGGATGCGTCAGTCCTAGTTCATCTGCAGCCTGTCCGTCCGTGGGAGTAGGATCTCTCCTTCACTGTGGTTCTCCCCGAGGTTTCTACTTTTTCCCATGGGGTTTTTTTGTAGTTTTTCCTCGCCGCGAAGGAGGGTCAAAGGACAGGGGCATTCTGGGACAGTTATCTGAACTGCTTTTACCTGTGGCCCATCGAGGCAACTGTTGTTGTGATTTTGGGCATTATAAAAATAAATTGATTTGATTTGATTTTGATTTAGATTTAAAGGATTTTTAAGATGTGAGTGAGTTTGCTGAAGATTTTGGCAGTTTCCTTGAACTCATCTGTAAAAACAGTTGTTTTTGCATGAACTCCTCTACAGTTCTTTCGAGTGCAGTTTTGCTCAGATACATGGACACACTTCATAGTTTTGATATATTTTGGCCACACCCCCTTTTAGTCGATTGATCTTTAGTCGACAGGAATTTCAGTCGACGACAGCCCTAACTGTTATGATGGATGACTCTTTTTGTCAAATGTTTTTTAGATTTAGAGCCTGTGGGGATTGAATTAATGCTTTTTCATGCACTTTAAGGCTTTATTTTTGCCAACATTCCTCTAATGACTTTTATTACTTTTTAATGCCCCGCTGAACCCCTGATCCAGAGCGATACACAGATCATTCTAGTGTGATCCGGTTTAGGACAACACATCAACTTCAACATCATTCTTTATAAGTTTATTGCTAAAAACGAAATATTTGTGCTTATTATTTAGTGTTCGCTGTTATTGGCTCACTCCAGCAAGACACGTAAAAGAAATAAAAAATAATCGTGAAGCATCAATACACTGGCAAATTACACAATAAAGTGATTATATTTCCCGGTATTCCCCCGTTTGTGTCATTTGATATATCTCCAGAGCGTGCCTTTTCTTTGCAACATAAGCATTAAAAGCAGATGTCGCCATTAGAAATACACACTTGTAACTCTTAAAAGATGCTGCTTTTCGAACATAAACTCAAGCGGAAACAAAAGGACGACACTTTAAAACAATGACAGTCGTTATCAGACGTCGTCACGGCGCGTGTTTGCTTCAGCGGCGCAAACTCTGACCAGATTTCGCTGTTTTATTTACGTTTTCAGTGTTTTTCGGAGCTGTATTCGCCGACTTCTCTGCCTGTCTCATTAATATTCATTCAAACACATCCTTCTCAGCAGCTTCGGCCCGTTCTCCTGGCTCCGTACGTGGCTTTTTAATAGAATCCTTATGCGGCGGCGGCTAATTCATGCTAACACAACAAACCGAAAAGCCGGGCCATCATTAGTCAAACTTGAGTTACATTATGACGGCTGTTTATGAGCTCACCGGGTGGAAATGCAGGATAAATACAGCGCCTTGAATGGGGCAGTGTTTTCAGATGCAGCAGGTGGAGCTCGGGCTGAAAACGCCACAAACAGACGACTTGAACACGGTTTTCTGGATCGTTTGTTTCGCCGTCAACAAAATTAACGACGGGAAGGAACAGAATAATGAATAGATTGTACTAATTGAGTGTTTTAACGGCGTACGTACTGCAGAGCGAAGTTGATTTGTGACGCGATGCCCCACTTTATTCTCGCAAAGAACTTGTGAAATTGTGTGTTTTCTTCCATGGAATATATTGCAAATAAACTGCAGCGAGTATTTTATCTGTTGCTAATTTCATAATGTATGCATGTGAATATTAATAGAATAGATTTAAAGCAGTGTTTCCCAACCAGGGGTACGGGGACCCCTTGGGGTACGTGAGCAATTATCAGGGGGCACTTGGAACGGTTTCAAGTTTTAAAAGAAGATGAAAAGTACTTTTATCCGAGTAAAAAAGTGTAAATTTAGAATATTTTTGAAGTATCTTGGACCATAAATATGATTAAAACTAAAAATATAACAGTAATAATTACAATATGCAAATAATAAACCCATATATTTGTCTGAAACTCCAGTTAAGAGGTACTCCGAGCGTGAGACAAAGCTTAGGGGGCACACGAGACAAAACAGATTGGGAACCACCGATGTAAAGGACACATTTTCTGCCACAGTGACTGTTTTGAGCTTTTAACCGTGTTCTAACAATGTTCCGTCATCAAAAACATGCCTGAAGTAGCATTCACGCTGTTTGGAGGAATATTCGTTAGAAAATCCTCCCTCCTCTGAACGTCAGAAACACTTCCGTCTGAACTCCTTCGATCCGTGACAATTTTTCAGATAATCTACGTCACTTATCTGAGAATCTTTTGTTGTTTTAAGCCCTTAAATCATCGCCTGACGGAGCGTTTCTGCCTCTAAACCATGGATGTATTAAATGAACTGGATAAGGCACGCCCCCTGTTTCGGTGTCCCAGATTGATTAGTGGCCGCGCGAGGTATTGCTGCCTCGTGGACCCAGCCTTTTTGTATAAATGCATATTAAAATTGCAAATAGTACCTACTTATTTTCAGTATTACAATAAAATAGAAGGAAATGTTCTTTTTACGTGTTTCTAAAATCACTGAAATGACCGTTTTTATATTAAGTGACACTTTACAAACTGTCTTATTAGAAGAATCTCCGAAGAAGAGAGTATGAACTTTCCAAATACACTCAAGAGCATGTTTTAAGGCTAATAACAATAGGAAAAAATCATAATATTTTCCTTTGAATACATACCTCCTCCTGTCGTGTTGTGAAAATTGGATAATGCAGCTGCTCCATTAGTGTGCACTCATGCTGCACAAACACACTGACCAACATGCGGTTTGTAAATGACCGATGCAGATGTTTTTGAATCCAGAGCGGGGGAGCAGCCCTGCCGATAGTTTGAGGCCAACAAAGTTCATTTTTATCATCATCTAACAAGAAATATGAACTCCTTTGTGTTACTGCTACAATCAATTGCCTCAGTTATGCCTTTTTAAAATCACACCGACCTTGAAAGGACTTTTATCAGCTCCAGAAGGGACCACTGTGATGCACTTTGTGTCTCCCACTCTGCCCTCAGTCGCCTCCAACTCGTGCAAAATGCTGCCACTCGCTTTTTGATCAACACACCAGACATCAGCACATCACCCACTTGTTTTTGCACTCTGTTGGCTTCCAGTTCCTTTTAGAATTGATTATAAAATGTGACTGTTTGTTTTTAAAGCTCTTAATGGCCTTGCCTCTTCTGAGCTCCTTTCAGTTCGAAACCCAAGTCAGGCTTTAAGGTCAACAAACCAGCTTCTGCCTCGTCCCCAGAGCCGGACTCAAACCCTGTCTCTGTCTCTGTCTCTGGATCAAATTGCCCCCGATACGAGCTCCATCACAGACTCTGGCCTTTTTAAATCAAGGCTTAAACTTCTTTATTCAGACTGGCTTTTAACACTTTGTAATGTGGTGACATTTTATTCTGTACACTTAGTTTTGTTGATTACACTAAGTTTTTATGTACTGGAAAACACTTTAGTCCCCTTGAGTTTTGTAAAGGACTTTATAAATAAAGGTTTAAAGGTCCTACAGGGCAGTGAAAAGTGCGATAGTACAGACCCTTTAAACTGTGATGTCGTCAAAATTCCAGAATGGAGGCGACTGGAGGCAAAATTTGAAGAAAAGTTGATTGTACATTTTTCAATGATTATCTGTTATTAGATCTAAATTCTACTGGTTTTAAATGTTTGTGTTGGAAATAAGCAAAACATTTGAATTTCCAGAGTAGAAAGGTCAGTTTTTCTATTACAAACAATGGACAAAATACAATTTTCTAGCCTTTAATCTAATTTATGGAATAGTATCAAATATATCTCTAGATAAAATGAAAAATTACTGTGGGCTCAAAATTTCTGTGAGAATTTAAATCTGGATGAAGGAAAGAGTTTATCATTTCCTTAAACATAATGTAAAATACAATAATAAATGTGTTTAAAGCAGCTCTGGTGTCACTCACATGTGTCTGAGGCTTTTACTTTGACAAAATCATCAATTTTTCATATTTTGTGATATTCTGAGGTTAATCCCAGTTTCTCCAGTGAAATCACATTATGTTCGTTATGTACTTCACTTTTGTCTCCATTCTGGATTTAGAAAGATTTTGTTCACAAACATTTAAAGGGTCTATAGAAAACTATTTCTAAAACGATCATTTCTAAACATCCACACTCTGTCCGTTCTGCCTGTTCTTATCTACGATTTCTTAAAGGGATAAGTAAGTCAAGAATGTTCATCTCGTCTTCTTAAGAGAATAGTTTTGTTGTTTCTTCTAAATCAGTTCTTTATTTGGAGGCTCTCTGGTGTTACTTGCTCGTCTTTGCATCACAGGTTGAATCTCAGATGGTTTTTATGCTTCTCCAGTCGCTGAAAAGCTTTGACACGTCCATAACTTCCTCTTTATAAGTTCAGAATGTTCATCTTGTCCTCTTTATTAGAACAATGTTGTTGTCTCTAGCCTTCAGAATGACTGGCTAAAGCATTGACCGTGCACACTTCTGTGTTTGTCTGGTGTCAGTTCGAGGGCTGCTCCAAAGCCTTCTCTCGTCTGGAGAACCTGAAGATCCACCTGCGCAGTCACACCGGAGAGAAGCCCTACGTCTGCCAGCACCGCGGCTGCATCAAGGCCTTCAGCAACTCCAGCGACAGAGCCAAGCACCAGAGGACGCACCTGGACACCGTGAGTAACGACACATGTGGACAAACGTGAGCCGTGTGTGCTGCTTCAGTCAAAAACAATATGTCTCCTTTAAAGAGTTATCATTCGGACCTGTTTTTACTCAAACGTGCGACTAAAATGAGTCTCAATTCAAACTGAAGCTGTTCTTGAACCCTTTGAGGCACAAACTATTGTCTGGACTCTTTGTGAAGCTGAGACTCTGTAGTTTTGGTTTGCTCTGGCGTTTGATTTACTCTGATTACAAGTGGAAACAAGCTCTGCAAAGAGGAAAACCAACATTTTAAGTCTGCCTAAATGTTCTTTGTTAAATCTATAAAAAAGTGAATCTGGTGTCTGTGGATTTTGTCTGATTGACACTAGTTTGCACTTTTCTTGGTTTGGTTCCTCTTTCAAAGCTGTAGCTAATTTAACAAAAAAAAAAGAGCTTTAGGGACTTGTAATAAAGTGAAAAAAAAATTGAAATCCATATAAAAGTCCTATTAAATTTTTCTGAATTTTTTTATTTGTGCTTTTGGAGTAAAAACAGACTCTAATTCATCCCAGAATGTTTGATTTGACTGAAAATAAGAGGATTACAGCCTTTTTTCATATTTAACATGTCCGCAGCTTGATAGTTTCCTTTAATCAGTTGGTGTCGTGTTCAGCTGACAGACCACGGCTTTCACGGCTTTAGTGGTGATTTTTACCAGTTTTCAGATCATAAACTTTTTCCACTTCAAGATCCTTCCATTTTCTTAAAAACTGGTTTTTAATCTTTAGCTCCGGCTCACTCGGTTTCGTGCTCTCGCTCTGATTGGTCAGAGCGGTCCCTGGTACGAGGGCCGTGTCATTGACTGCACTGGCTACATGGCTAGTGAGCACGGCCATTGGCTTAAACAGACGGCCATCTTGCTCACTGGGGGCACAAACTTTGGTCTGTTACTACGGCAACACGCACAGTATGTGGACAAACTACACGTGCTATTCACCTTATTCCAGAAGTTGTCGTACGCGTCGCCGTCTTGTTTCCGTTGTAGTTTACACAGAGCAGACGAGCTCAACAGAAAATAAGTTCTACACGGAATAAAAAGACGTTTTCAGACTGACCAGGAAATGCGTATATGTGGTTTTATGTAATTAGTTGTTGCTCGTGTTCATTAAACATTTTACACAAATCAATCTACTTTATGTAACATTTTAGCGGTGAGACTTTTTAACAACTCGTTCGTCATTAGCTTTAACAGAGTTCTCGTCAAACGGAAGTGCGTTTACAACAAAAGTGCAAAAAACGGCAAAAGTGGGTGGGGCATTCAGGAATAAGGTGAATGTATTAATTTAATCTTGAAACCAATGTATTATATAGTATATATAAGTTAAATATGAGCTCAAATTCCGTGAAAACACAACATTTAACTGTTATTAAACCTGAGCAAACAGATCAGCCCAGAGAAACATCAAGGTCAGTAGATATCCGTGTAATATTTCATGTTTTTGTGACTGGAAGGTCCAACATTTTGACTGACTCAACTTCGCCAAATCCCCCAAACTGGGGATCACACAACTTACACAACTTCCAGTTCAAACAATAATTTTCTCTTGAAATCATGACTATTGTGCAATTTCAAAAAGTAATTTGGTCCTTGTTTACAGTATGGTTGCTAGGTAATTTGCTAGGTATTTGTGCTCATGTCCAACCAGGAAGTCACATTATAAACTTTACAAAAACTGTCAAACTGGGGACAAACAGGCAAAATGTTGAGTCTAATCTTAAATACAGTCCTGTTCACTGCGTTCAGTCATGAATCTCATCTCTGCTGCTCTTTGTGTAAATGCTGTATATGATATCTGTGCATGACGCTCAAGGATTGTGAAACAACAGTACTTTAGTGTTTTTTTCTGTAACCACAGTTATTTTTGCTGCTGCTGACGACTGGAGCAGTATTTGGCGTAATCCACCAAATCAATGCTCTGATTACACGCTTCATAAACTGAACGCTGCACTTCAGTCGCAGCCAGGTCGTTTCTCCATTTTGTGGTTTGTGGCGGCAAGACATTTGACTCAATGTAGAGAATGAAATGAAACAGAATGAATCAAAGTGTGTGTGACTGATCGATGAGCCAAGTGGAGTTTAGGCTGATTTTACTTTCTTTTGAGGATTTATGTAAGCTTTATTTATTTTCAAAATAAATCAGGGCTGCAACGATTAATCGCAATGAGCTTGACTAAGTGAATACTGAAATAATCGTTGTTTATAACCGTCTGTCTGAATATAAACGACTGTGACATACTATTTGCTGGAAAAAAACATTGTCAAATTAAATGAGACAGAAAGAACTTGTTGTATATTTATTGTATTTAACTTTTAAGTTAAAACATATTTCATTCATGCCCTAATTTTTATCTTATTTTAGCATAATCTATACTTTTAACTTACTATTCACTATTATAATACATTGTTATCTGTTACAACTATATGATAATTACTGAATCCATATATATTTTTTGATCAGTATTTATCATGTGTATCTTTTCTTTGCATTAATGGGAAACTTTCTTGTTATTTATTGGTAATATCTTTAATTTTCACCTGTAGTAGGTTGAATAATTACTAAATTACACTCTTAAAGGGCCCATGACAGGTTGAAGTACCCATTTTACCAAAACACAGTCAAGATAATCATATTTAAGAAGCTGCTGAAGAAGCTACCATTTTTATCCCAGTTTGGCAGTTCTTTTAGGCTTGAATTTTTACTTCCTGGTTGTAAATCATGACATCACTCTAGGAAATTCTGTAACTGTTACTCCTCTAATGTCACAAAAAGGATTATTTGACAAATAATATATATGAGAACATCTGCGTCTTGTTGAATTTGTGTTAAAGGATCAGAAAAATGTATTTATTGTTTGTAAAATGTCCCTGGTGTGTCTCCATAGTGTGATGTCATCATGTTTTGCTCTACTTCCTGTAAAATTTCAACATATTTTTTTTACTTTTCTCCACAAACACTTAACACTTAATGACACTTAATTGGTGTAAAACATCATTTATATTTACAACAGGTTTCATTGCACCAAATAAAGTCAAAACTAGAAAATCATAAAACCTGTCATACCACACTTTAAATGATGCTAACTAACTACTAAAGGGTTTCATTCAGCTCTTTTTTTTTTTTAATTACAGCTCATATTTTTTACGATATTGTTAATTTGGAAGAGATTTTACCGGGATTTTTTTTACTTTAAAGTTATTGGGTTGTGGCGTAAAGTATCACTTTCAATATTATCATATATTGTGGTATTTTCTGTAAGTTCGTAGTTTATGATAAAATAAAAACCTCTCTGATTCTGATTTATATATGTTTTGTAATGTTTAAAAAACCAAAAACTCTTAATTTGTATTTTATGTCTAGAAAATCATCTTACTTGTCGACTATAATTGAAGAAATACCACTGAAATAATCGTTAGTTACTGCTGTGATGTAATTCCATGCAAGATATTGTTGTTATTTTGCTGTAAACTTCTAGAAAAAGCACTTTAAGCATTTTTTAACAACGTAGTCAGCTTGAATTGGTCTCAAATGGAACCTGACTTAACCTGCGTCTGCGAGAATAGACCAAACGTATTCTAATTATGTTTTTGCATCTTTTACATCACATAAACACCAGCAAACCCACACTGTTTAACGCAGCCAGTGCCGTTCAAACACTCCACGTCTCGAATGACAAAATCCTCCGCCGAGTCCTCCGTTTGAGCCAAAATATTTATGATAATTTCACGGACGTTCGCGTTTACTGCAGTATTTTTAGACTCGGACGTGTAACTGATGCCGCGCAGTCTGTTTTCATTTAAATGCCGTGTTTTTTAATCAGTGTTTCAACGGGGAATAAATTTGCAAATAGTTTCATAACTGATAGTTGTTCCTGGCGACGTTCGGCTTGAAGTAAACGATGGCGTCCAGAGAGTGCAGTAAAATGCATTGTTCAAAACACTGGGGAAATTATAAGGGACAAGTTAGAAGTCGACAGAAGAAGCACGAAAACGAGACGTCGTCAGAGATGGTCAAAGGACTGCTGTTTATTTGAGTAAAAGTACAGCTTTGATCCAATATTACTCCATTATTCGTCAAATGAGTCAAAAATATTACATAAAGCAGAACTAAGCAACATTTATACCTTATTGTTTGAAGCGTTTGAAGCTCGTCGTCGCCCCCTGCTGTCTCTGGGCGGAAAACCAGCTGAAACATTTAGCGACATCGACCCGAAAACAACTCTCCTGAGAAACCCTGGCTCTTTTTTATATTTGCCGACATGAAATGTTTTGTATGTAATTGTATGTCCTTATTTCACTAAAAAGGAAAGGGGAAAAAAAGAAGAAGAAAGAAAGCTTTTGCGACCTGCAGGGGGAGCTCTGTCGCTGAAGTTACTTAGTTCTGCTTCAAAGCCCCAGTACGTAATGTTTAGCAAAATCTTAGATAAAAATAAAAGCATCTTTTTTTCATTTTGGATGTTTTTATTGCACTTAAAGTCTATATGACACATTCATGATATTCTAATAATGACTTGTTTGATGTTAGGGCAGCTGTAGTAACTGTTCATTATAGATTTACATCCGTAAAGTTGCAGTTTGTGAAGAAATTGATAAATAAAAGATTAAAATGACAGGAAATGCAGAGTTCTAAAGCGGAATCCCTCTGTGATGTCATCAAAAGGCGACGCGCCATTGAAGATAAAGAGACAATTTAAAAAACAACTGATACACTTTTCTGACAGTTTAAATGGTCCTTCAACAAAATAGAAGTGTTATCAGGTATTTATTGTCAAATCCCAACTATTGTGTAATTTATATGGATTTTGGCCCTTGTTTACAGTCTGGTTGCTATGGTAACAGCTGTGGAATTACCTCTAACTGTCATATTTGCTGCTCATGTCCAACCAGGAAGTGACATTATAAACTTTACGAAAACTGTCAAACTGAGGACAAACAGGCAAAATGTTTAGTAAAATCTTAAATATAATCATGTTCACTACGTTTTAGTGAAATGTATAGTTGAACCTGTCATATAGACTTTAAATGTTTAATGACGATATTTGGTCAAGTAACAGAACTGAATTAATTATGTTGCACACATTTTGGTTTGTTAAATGTTTTGTATTTGACGCAAAAACTAAAATCACACTCAAAAGATTAAAACTACAATTAAAATATAAATCCTATACATTTTTTTTTTATTTAATCATTTTTTATACATTTCAATAGACCTCACCCAAATGAAGTAACAGCGCGTGTTTCTTGATCATAAATGTTGACGTACATCCTCTGCTTCAAGTGAATGGACTTCGTTAAAAAGGCCAGAGTTCAGTAAATATCAGTGATTTGACTCAAACGACATAATTGAACGCACGTCACTGAAACGCACATGAAAGTCAGAAAACATGACCTCATCCTAAACAGTCGCCGCTGGACACAGAGTAAATCATCGCAGGCCGTTTGCACAAATGTCGCAACATGTTTGACTTGGTGTTTGTTTATGAATGAAGTGAGAGTTTTGGGATAAGGAGGCAGTTCTCGGGAGGCGTCCATTTTGAAATCCCAGTGAACTCGAGGGTTACGGTGACCCCGCTTGACCTGATTTACGCGTGGATTGAGTAAAAGCACATGTCCCGTTAAAACTTGTATATAATATGTATGCTTTTGTTCTTCATGTCTTGTAGTTGTAACCTGTTTAATGGCACATGAAACTAATTTAAAATGGTCACAGAAGAGTTTTTGTTTGTGTTGCAATGACTCATTAAAATGTGACCAACAGAAACAGATAGAAAATCAAACAATGAAACAGTCTTAGGTCGATAAAAGACAAGGAACATTCACAGAAACCAGCTGCTCTTAACTTGGCCAAACAAGATGATGATTTGCATGTATTAGTAATATATTTATGACCGTGTTTTCTTTATTTTTGTGATATTTAAAGGAAACATATTATGGAAAATTGACTTTTATGACCTGTTACCATGTTATAACTGTTTTGTACCCACTCAAAGTTGTAGAGTGATACATGTTTGAGTGATCTTTCTGCAGATTGCTCTGAATACCTTGTTTTCCCCGCTGCTCTATACTTCACTCTCAGATTTTTGTTTCTTAATCTGCAGCACAAATACGGTTCAATGGCATTGCGTAGCCGTTTTGTCCCAAATGAAAAATGAATTCATAATCCCCCTGCTCTCTATCACCATCTGATAGACATTTAGTTGAAAAGACATTAACGGTGGAAGTCAGAAGTTTGTTTTCTTAATCCGTTTTAGATCAATATTGAAGTTTATAATGTCCAAAAAACAGACTAATGGTCCACATAGATTATAATTCAAAGGGAAGAAATAAGGACGTAGGTATTTTAACGTTTCTCATCCCTCGCTCTCACAAACCCATTGGCTCATTCAAATGCATGGATTTATGGCTCACAAACATCAGAACAGCTTTTTCAGACACAAAAGTGAAGCAGGAGTGTTATCCCTGCTCAGCTCTCAGCCCAAAGCGCCACATAGTGACTCACGGATCTGCTTTTATAATAACTTTCTTCGGAGGAAAACAAAGTTTACTAATCATGAGAAAAAAAGTTGGGTACCTGAGCTTTAACCAACAAACAAAAGCATAATAATTCTTCTTTAAGGGAGGTCGGGGCACAGACTCCACACACACTACAGACAATCTATTCAGTCCAGCATCAAGCCACTTAAAGGGTCAGGTTTGGCCTGTGGACCCCACTTTGGGAACCCCTGCCTCAGACTCTTTGGTGCTGTGAGTTTCCTTGCTTCCAATTTGTCTCTCAACTCTTTCACATTTCACTCGTTCACATTTCACACTATTGTTCTGTCGATTAAAGCCATGTGGGACAAGCTAATAATAAATTCATAAATACACAAATGAATGTGACAAAAAACATATTTAACTAATAACTGAGCTGAACTGAAAACATAGAAATGTCTCATATCACTTTGGTCGTCTTGAGTTTCATTGTGGTCACAGACTATAACAGTCAAAGTAAACTTGACAAAGCCTTTCGCCCACAAAACTAAACATCTCTTTTGAATTTGAAGCGTCTCAAGTGAATTTCTTAGACACATCTTTGTTCACTCTTGTCTGTTTCATGTTCAGAAGCCGTACGCCTGTCAAAGCCCCGGCTGCTCCAAACGTTACACCGACCCGAGCTCTCTGAGGAAACACGTGAAAGCTCACTCCGCCCGAGGACTGCACCTGCGGGACAGTAAGGTAACCACACAACAGACGCCCAAACAGCAAAACAGTAGCTCCTTAACAACTATTATTGGGTCAAAACAGAAACTGAAAGGTTGGATAAAGGGCTAAAACAGGACTAAATGTTTAAAAGTGCACACATTTAACAACAAGTTAAACCCAGATAAGGTCAAATTAAAGGTGCACTATGTAACTTTTCTGCTTGTTATTGAGATGTTAAAAGACACATATTATACAAAATGTCCTTTTTCTTACACTTTTAACATTGATGACTCATTAAAAACATTCTTCATTCACGCTTGTATCATTAATCTTGTTTATGCAGTCATCTTCTCTCAAAAAATACCCAGTTTCAAATTTTCCACATTTACGATGTCTTCTGTTTTGTTTTTAAATCCATAAATCATCACAGACTCATTCTGAACATGTCCGTGTTCTTACATTAGCATGTCAGCGCAAGCTAGCTTTAATTCCCCCCATGGTAATTCCCTCTGTTGCCAGTAGATGGAACACTGACAACAAATCCAGATGATGAAACGTACGACTGTAATGTGTGTTTATTAATACATACATTATATTAAGTTCCAAAATTATAAGATGCCAAATTAAATGCACATGTGTCTTTTAGCCTACCTGGAATGTTCCACTGTAGGGCATTATACACTGATCTTGTCTCTGTTCAATTATATTTGTTTTTATTGTTCTAAAATACCTTCTTTCTGTGAGGAGGGACACTTCTTCACAGATCTGACCTGGCTGAGCATAATAAGAATAATGCCATATTGTCGAACATACCAGACAAAGCACAAGATGGGGACAAACAGGTTTCGGACCCTCCTCCAGAAGAGTTACACACTGCACCTTTACTTTAGCTTCCAAAAAAGCCTATAAACGCCATGCCACATCACAGACCAGGGAATAGAGTGACCAGACGTCCCTATTTACCCGGGACAGTCCCAGTTTTGAGCCCTGTGTCCCATGTCCCAGTGAATGTGTCCAAAACCAGTTATTTGTCCCAGTTTTACACAAGACACGTCCCAGTTGTCCCTATTTTTGACCAATTTGATATCGACCAACAATAAAGAGAGGAATGAATTGCCAAAAAAGAGAGAAAATTACCTTGAAAATGACCAGAACACAAAGAATCAGAGCACTATAAATAGAAGTTTCTTATATTATACTGTTTACTGAAGTGGTGAATGGACTAAGTGTATAATAAAGCTCTTTTTACAATTTTGCTGTCACTCTCCACTCAAATCCGGGTGTGTCCCAGTTTTTAATTATGAAAATCTGGTCACCCTACTAGGGAATGTAAACTTAAAGATAACATAAATATAACTTAAATAGAAATGTGCAGCTCATTTCAGGCATAGTTCACAATTTATTTATGGCGTGTTATTAATTATTAGCTCACATAATGGCTCACTGTCTTTGTTAAAGTAGATTATTGCAAGTTCATTACCTCCAAACCAGCCTGAACAGAAAACAGCAGCGCAACAACAGCGAGCATTGCATCAGTAAAAGTCATTTACTGTTTCTCGGTAGCATCACAACCAGCCCGTGTCCTTGGTTAGCATTAGCAAACATGTTTACAATTCAGATGGTTGAAGCGCTAAACAAAACATTTCTCCCGCTCCTGGACAGAGAATAGAAAGGCCATTGTTCCCGCGTATCTGTACCTTATTTGTTTTCTCCGGCCCATAAGTGACACTGTATCTGTAAGCGGGAACACATGTGCTCGCATGTTGTGCTAACACGCTAACACGCCCTCAGCTAAGCGCTAACAGGCTAAACACAGCTTTGCTCAAACAATAAACAAGCTATCATGGAGCCGCTGTTATGGAAAGAAGCATGCACCAAATTAATCAGCGCTCTTTTGGTGGTGCCAGTGGTTCAGAATGAAAGTTGGTGGTTTAATCTCAGTCTTTTTTGTGTCCTTGGGCAAGACACTTCGTCCACCTGATAGCCCACGGTGCAGAATCCAGCTGGCGTTATACTGTATGCCTCGTCTTTGTCTGTCAGGGCTGTTAAAATACATTTAGTGGCCCAGGTCCTCTTTAATATAAATTAATGAGAAGAGGGTCCAATGCAGAGACTTTGTGCATCAATGTAGGACAGGCCTATTCAACTTTGTTTGACTCAGGGCCAGATTTTTCGGTTGGTTTTGTCCAGAAACGTTTTTGAAGAACGAGAAAAATGTGACACGAAAGGCTTTAACAACATCTGCAGAACTGAACCAGGACTAAAGCAGGACTGAACCAGAACTAAACCAGGTCTGAACCAGGTCTGAACCAGGTCTGAACCAGGTCTGAACCAGGTCTGAACCAGGACTGAACCAGGACTGAACCAGGACTGAACCAGGGAAGAACCAGGGAAGAACCAGGACTGAACCAGGGCAGAACCAGGGAAGAACCAGGGAAGAACCAGGACTGAACCAGGGCAGAACCAGGTCTGAACCAGGTCTGAACCAGGTCTGAACCAGGACTGAACCAGGACTGAACCAGGACTGAACCAGGACTGAACCAGGGCAGAACCAGGGCAGAACCAGGACTGAACCAGGGCAGAACCAGGGCAGAACCAGGGCAGAACCAGGACTGAACCAGGGCTAAAAGTCCAAACCACGACTAAACCAGGTTTGAACCAGAACAAAACCAGGACTAAACCAGGGCTACACCAGGTCTAAACCAGGACCGAATCAGGACTGAACCAGGTCTAAAATAGGACTAAACCAGGTCTAATCCCGGTCCAAATGACGACTAAACCAGGTTTGAACCAGAACAAAACCAGGTCTGAACCAGGTCTAACGAGGGCTAAACTAGGATTAAACCAGGACTAAACCAGGACTAAACCAGGATCATATCCCGTGGAGGGTCTGATTTGGTTGAGCTGAATCGCCCTGATGTAGAGGCAGAACCAGTGAGTGGCAAAAACCCATGAGAGTCAATGGTGAGTAATGATGAAAATTTTTCCTGTAAAAGCGCAAAACGTTAAATGTGAAAAAGCTGCTAAAGTCTAATAACAAACATAAAAGTCTAGAACTCAGCTAAATATTTGGTTTGTATCTGACATCTAAAAAAAGAAAACCAAGTAAACAGTTGTAAAGAACCAGATAAACAACAGTAACACTGCAGCTCACATTTACCACTGACAGACTTTAGGATCACACACACAGTTCAACTCATTACCTTTTTCTCTTTAAATAACGGTTAAGTAATGGTTCTGTGTCCAAGTGTTGAAGAAATTAATTGTTGTTCAACAGCAGAAGTGTCCTTTATCTCCAACTGATCTTAGCAAACAAGCTAGCTACACTCTGCACAGACATTTATAGACGCAAAATTCTCTATCTCTGCCTGTTGTTCAGACACTATGCTACCTAGACTTTCGTGAAATTTAACGCTCCTTCACAAACGAATGGTGATGCCGATACCCAGATTAAAGTATATAACTCTTTTATTTCAAGATATTTATGTCATTTCTCTGCTCTCCTCCTGGACAAGAGTATGTTCAGTGCTCACTAGATTCTTACCAGAAGCACATAAATTCAGAAATCTCAACTTAAAATCAGTTAGCTTTAGCTCAGAAGCACATAAGTTCAGAAATCTTAACTTAAAATCAATTAGCTTTAGCTTTAGCTCAGATGACAGTTTTACATGCTAATTATTATCTTAAATTATACCAAAAGGTTCACACACTCAGCAGTGAATTGTAACGATGCTTTGACCTCTCGTTAATGTGCTCGATGGTTGGTACCAGCCGACACTCTCTAGATTATTCATAATTCGCATGTTTTACGCGCTAATGCTAACGGCTATAGGGAAAATACAGGAGACTGGAGTCCAAATCATACCGGACTAGCCGCGTTGCTAAGCGGTGGACAGCATGAGCATTGAACGTTGTGTTTAATTATCTATATGTCTAAATTCGGAGCAACGACGGAGAAACTACTTTCAGTTTCCATTTTGCCGCATAAAGTTAATTTACACAAAACAAAAGCTCCACGGACAAAAATAGGCCATAAAAACCCTGAAGAAACACATTTTATCAGTTGTGCTGCCGATAATTCAGTCACTCAGTCGAATTTTGAGGAGCATTTAAAAATAAACGAATGTCTGTGCATAACGTCAATTGACTGAAAGAATATCGTATCTTTTTGAAGGATATTAGCCTGTTGCGCGTGCTTTAGGAGGTGAGGGTGAAGAGGAGTTGGAGAGGCTAATGATTCTGCTGCTGTGGTGAAGGCTCTGTGTGGATTTCTTCTTGGAGAAATGAGTCAAATGAAAAGGGAAATACAACAAACTAAAGTCTATATGCCACGTTTGACGACACATTTCGCTAAAACGTAGTGATCGTGATTATATTTCAGATTTTACTAAACATTTTGCCCACAGTTTGACAGATTCATAATGTTTATAATGTTACTTCCTGGTTGGACATGGGCAGCAAAGACATAATTCCACAACTGTTACCTAGCAACCAATTTGAAAACAACGGGCCAAAAATCCATCCACGTAAACAATAGTTATGATTTGACAAATAATAATACCTGATAACACCTTTATTTTGTTGAATGAACGTTTAAAGTGCGTATGACAGGGTTTTATGATTGTTTAATTTTCACTTTATTCAGTGTATTAATACCGGTTGTAAATATAAATTGTAGTTTTGCACCAATTGGGTCGCTATTTGTGGTGAAAAGTTGAAAAATCTGTTGAAAATTACAGGAAGTAAACAAACTGATGACATCACACTGGGGGAGACAAAGGTTATGCATAATTTACACAAAACAAACTACTTTTTTGACCCTTTAAACATTAATTCAATAAAATAAAGCTGTTCACATGTATTTTTCTTTGTCAAAAAACAAAAACAAAAACTGACATTAGATGAGTTTTAGATGGTTTCTTGGTGATTTCCCAGTGTGATGTCATCATTTACAACCAGGAAGTAAAATTAAAAACCTAAAATAAATAGCTAAACTGGGGTAAAAATTGTAAAGAATTTAGCAGAATTTGAAATATATTTATCTTAACTGCATTTTAGTTAAAAGATAGTCCAACCTGTCATAGACACTTTAAACTGTCAGAAAAATCTAAATCAGAAACGGTTTATTGCCATTGTCAGTGAAGTTCACAAACATAGAAACTTTCGGCGTGAGGTGCAACATAAAGCAATGAATAAAATATAAAAAAATATAAAAAAGGCATGCATAAAATTAAGAATAAAATAGACTGAGATAGACTAAGATAAAATAGATTAAGATAATGTGTCCGTTGCTGTAAATTGTCTCTAATTTTCAAATATATTGTCACTTTTTGATGACATCACAGAGAGCTCTCAGCTCAACTTCCTGTCATTTTAAACTTTTATTTATCAAAAGTTCTTCACAAACTGCACCTTCACAAATGTAAAACCATGATAAACATTTACCACAGGTGCCCTCCCACCAAACAAGGCGAGAAATGAGAAATGAAATGAGAACCTTTACACCGTATATCGTTTAAAATGTGCGTTGAGTAAACGATTGGCCTCACGCTCCGCTAAAGTTGGACAATGACTCATATTGTCATGTCCTATTTTGTTTGAACAATGTTGGATGAATACGATCAGAGTATTCGAGGCTCAGGGCGAGGGATTGCGAGAGCGAACTAAAACCAGTTGTGTTTGGACAGAAGTGGATTTAATGAAAAATGAAGTGGCAGAAAATCCCCAACGAGAGAGATGTGTTTCCAATCGATGCAGCGCTGCCGTCCTGAGGGAGTCGTGAGGTAACCGAGGTCGCAGTTTAACAAAAGCAGAGCAGGGCCAGAAATACACTCAACAGATATGGGTCACGTTCAGTTCCTTCTGTCAAAAAGTGTCTGAAAGTGAGTATGACAGGTTTTATGATTTTGTAATTTTGATTTTATTCAGTGTATTGATGCCTCTTGTAAATATAAATGGTAGTTTTATACCAATGGGGTTGCTGTTTGTGGAGAAAAGTTGAAAAATGTACTGAAAATTACAGGAAGTAAACAAACTGATGACATCACACTATGAAGACAAGGGTTGTTTAATTTTTTTAAACTTATTTTTAATCTTTTAAACATTGATTCAACAAAATAAAGGTCTTCACATGCATTTTTCTTTGTCAAATGAAAAAAATGTGACATTATGAGTTTTAGTGCACTGTACAGGATGTTTCTTGGTAATTTTCCAAGTGTGATGTCATCATTAACAACCAGGAAGTAAAATTAAAAAACAAACAAAAATTTTTTTTTGCCGAATTTGAAATATATTTATCTTAACTGCATTTTAGTTAAATGAGTAATCAGGAGCACTTTAAATCAACATTATGTGCCACAGAAGTTTTCAGATCCTTTTGTTCCTGTTTGGTTTTGATGGAGGTGATTCTTGCAGTTGATTTTATTGTTGTTAATCAGAATCAGAATCAGAATTACTTTTATTTATCCCCAAGGGGAAATTCTTTAACGCTTTTATTCTAAAAGCGTTCGTTCCAGAGGTGTGGACCTGCACGACGTGAGACTCGAGTCAGACTGGAGTCACTATTTTGATGAGGCCAGTGACTCAAAAAATAAATGTGTTTCGAAAGTGATTTTCTCTTTACTGTTGATAGATTTACTTCATTTTACAGGCACAACATGACCCTCCCACTTCTCCATTTGTGACCACAACGTTGTAAGAAGAACCATTAACCCAAATCATATACACAGCATCAATCCTTCAAAACAGAGACTTGGACTTGACCTGGTGTCACCTCTGATTGATTCTGATGATTATATGTGAACGCTTTTGAAGCCTGTAAAATCTTTTTAAATGAGCATGTGCACGTCATGTGGATTTCACATTAGGTAGTTAATTTATTCACCTTATTCTGCCCCGCCCACTTTTGCAGTTTTTTGTACTTTTGTTGTAAACGCACTTCCGTTTGACGAGAACTCCGTTAAAGCTAATGACGAACGAGGGAAAAGTCTCGCCGCTAAAATGTTACATAAAGTAGGTTGATTTGTATAAAATGTTTAATGAACACGAGCAACAACAAGTCACAACGCAACGATTTCCTGGTCAGTCTGAAAACGTCTTTTTAGTCCGTGTAGAACTTATTTTCTGTTGAGCTCGTCTGCTCCGTGTAAACTAATACAACGGAAACAAGACGGCGGCGCGTACGGCAACTTCTGGAATAAGGTGAATAGGCATTCAATTTGGGTCAAATGTAAAAAAATATATAATAAAAAAGTTTAAGTTGTACTATCTGCTAACTTTGTACACACTAACCTTGTCTGATTTATTTCCTCTAAAACTAAATCTTATATTTTCCCGCTGCTGTCAGATTCACTGGTCACAGGCATTTTCGGGCTTTTTCAGACGACTTATTGAAACGTGGGCAGAGCGCCAAAGCTCAGATCAGAGCGGTGCTTACAACTCTTACTTCTGAGTTTACGTGAAATAAATGATTTAATTATCAGATGCAGACAGCACGCAGATTTGGTCACAAAGTGCTGTTTTTGCAAGATACTGTTATGGACAAAAATAAATCAATCAATTATTTACTCTTTTGCAAGAAATAAGTCCAGGTTTAAGTCATATTTTAATTTGTGCTTTTCTGTGTCGGGCGTATTGATACATCTGGGAAAGGTTAAATTGTTCATAAATATAATAATTTACGTGCAGTGAAGGATACGCTGATGTGAAGGTTTGAAGAGTGTTGTCTGAAATGTTGCGTTTGTGTTTCCGCAGGTGCCGTTGGTGCTGGAGTCCGACTTGTTGAGCGACTGTTTGTCCCGACAGCACCTGAACGTCTCACAGTCAAACCACAGCCCTCCTCTGCCCGGGCTCGACCACTTCACAGGTAACACTGCAAATGAAACCCTGGAAAAAGGAGAGGAGCAGAGAAAAACTGACTCAAAACATTCATGATAGTTGTAAATGAAAGGGCACTTATTATTATTTTTCCCCTTTAAACCATGTTGTACTTATTATTATTATTATTATTATTATTATTATTATTATTATTCCTTATTATTATTATTATTGTTATTCCTTATTATTGTTATTAGGCCCGAGCGCCACAAGCTGGCGAGAGGCCTATTATTTTCGCAGTGCTGTGCGAAGCACGGCTGCGAAAAATGCACGAAGTCGCGCCAAATCAGCGCGCGCTTCGCCCGCTCAAACACTCACTAACGCATTCCCCAACTCATGCACGTTCTGTGCATACCAATTAGTAGAAGGAAAATTGAACATTATTGTTGTAAACGGGCGAAGCCGTGCGAAAAGCTTGCGAAGTGCGCACTAAAGCGCTTTGCGTGGGGATGACGGCGGCGGTCGTCATCCCACGCTCATCTTATGAGTCGCCCAATGCGTTCCCCAACTCATGCACGTTCCGTGCATATAACAATGTAATGTAAAAATGGAACATTACTATTGTAAATAGGGCCAATAACAGAAAGTGGGCGGAGCCCACTAAAAAATCTCTAAAGTGTCTCCCAGTGACCAGGGACCCATACCAAAACGTAGCGCGCGCTTTCCGAAAATGTATAGTTTGTGAACTAAAAAAAAGGGGGAACATTGTTTTCGCATCGGAATATTATTCTTCTTCTTCTTTCTTCTTTCTTCTTCTTGGGACCAACCCCCCTATTTTTCACCCAGTGAACATTGACGAAGTCTCAGGAAAATTTGCACACCTCTAAAAATCGTGCCTCTCTACATTCTGGCTATTTCCGATTTCAGAAATTCTAAAATATGGCACGTCAGCGCCCCCAAGTGTACAAAAAATGCATTACGGGATAGGAAAGTGCCCAATTTTTTTTTTATCGTAGAATCATATAATTTGGCAGAGAGGTAGATAGTGACAAGAGAAGCAAAAAATATAATTACGGCAACGCCGTCCGCCCAACCAATTGTCGGCCATATTGGATCAAAATTCGCTAAACCTGATTCAGCGTTTTTTTTAAACTGCGTACTTTTACTAACTCCTCCTAAGGCGTTTGCCCGAACAAGCTGAAATTTGGTGAAAATGACGTTGAGGACTTTTCCATTAAAAGTTATACAAATCAGGAAGCTACATTTTACGGTCTCTGTCTTGTGGCTGCAAAATTTGCCCAGAATTCCTGAAATTTTCTAATTTTTAATTTTGCTCCCATTTCCACATATAAAGTCCGAATTGCATCAAATTTGAATCAGTTGTTAAACTCCCTGCCTGAAACCTACTAGAGGTGAAAGAATTAAATTCCGCGCGCTAGCGCCCCCTACAGATTAAAGCAAACTTTTATATGGGGAGCAAAAAATTTAGTTTTTTAGAATTTTTTGAAATTTTGCACAAAATTTCATTTTGGCCTACCGATCAAAAAAGCCAATGAGACCCATGTCATATTTTATGCTGAAGCCGTACCAATGACAAAACACCCCATGTTATTCCTATGGGAAAATCGACAAATGTCCCAAATTTGCATATTTTTTCCTATGCATTTTAACGAACTCCTCCTTGGCGTAAGCCGACTAACCTCAAATTTGGTGAACATCTTTCTGAGGAGTGGGGCACTAAAAGTTATCCAAATCGTTGGGATAAGTATTACGGTCTCTGTGCGGCAAAGCCGCTAATTTTGCCAATATTTTAGAAAAGACAGAAAAACCCCATGTTATTCCTATGGGAAAATCTCTAAATCTCTCAAATTAAACTTTGTACTTTAACGAACTCCTCCTCGGCGTAAGCCCGATCAACCTGAAACTTGGTGATAATCATCCTGAGGAGTGGGACATCAAAAGTTATCCACATTATTTGGATAGGTATTATGGTCTCCGTCTTGTGGCACAAATATTGTCCAAACTTGTAAAAATGACGGAAAAATCCCATGTTATTCCTATGGGGAAAATGCAAAATCACTCCAATGAAACTTTGTAATTTAATGAACTCCTCCTCGGGCGTGAGCCCGATCAACCTGAAATTTGGTGAAAATGATCTTGAGGAGTGGGCCATCTAAAGTTATCCAGGATTTTAGCACAAGTATTACAGTCTTTGTCTTGCAGCCGCAAACCTTGACCAATTTTTACACATTTTCTGTGAAATATGAGAAGTAGGAGCGCGGTAGCGCACGGATTCGGTAGCAGGTATTTTATGAGGAGGGAAATTGGGCGCGTGGCGCCCTCTGGCGTTGCGGGGCGGCGGCGTGGCGCTGGCGAGGGCCGATCATTGCCGCTTGCGGCTATATTTCCTTATTATTGTTATTCCTTATTATTGTTATTATTATTATTATTATTATTTCCCTCAGAAACACAGGCTTGGACATGTATTTAGCTTCATTCACACTCCACTAATCCTGTTTACAAGTTCCTTTGGCTCTGAGCCTCAGAAAAACACTTGGTTTCAAGTTTGATAGATTTGTGACTTGTGACTTGTGCTTGAAAAGTTACACTTAACACTTGTGTGGATAAACAATTGGTGATTTTGTGACCTGATTTAATCTTCATCTTTGCTCAAACTCCACCAGCTTCGTTTTTTTTTGGGTCCAATTACGTTGAAGCTGATTTGGCTGTTTTTCTCTGTCATTTATTTTCTCATAAAAGCCGATTCGTTTTCTCATTCTCTGTCGACGGTTGAACAACGACCAAGAAGTTGTCAACTTGAGAAGGCCTCGCTTTGGCAGCGGACAGAGCTTTACTGTCCAGGAACATTACAGCAGACAGCGCTCTGATTTACCCAGGATGCTTTGAGGCGTGTGGTGCGTTCAGTGGAAATAAGCGTGTCAGTGTTTCAAGTTAAAAATATATCGGGAAGACCATGTACTTTTCAAAAATAATCAAATCCTGATTCAAAATGTGTGTTTTACATATTAAGGTGAGACACTAAAGGCAAAACAACAAACGTGTCCAATCTGCTCCTAAAGATGTTTTATTCTTCCATTGAATCCACTTCATCCATAGATTTCTCTGGGACATTGTAACTTCAAAGGACGTTTTCTTAAAATGCATTTTTCTCCCTCGAGACATAAAGATCAGCCTTAAAGTAGATCCTACACCAAACTGTACAATCTGGACTCAACCAGATTTAGACAAAACGAACAGAAGAATGTTTTGATATTGAATTCTAAAACTGATTTATTGAAGTTTTAAGTCAAAAAACTGAGACGAAACGTGAATTTTTAGACCAAATTTCAATCAAAACTAGTTTACCAAAGAAGCTAAAAAAGAAATCCAAAATCTCCTGTTTTTTGTGTTTGATATTTGTACAAAATGAATAAAGAAATTTAAACCTGGTTCTCTCCAAATTTCAGATTTAAATGTCCCAAAAAAGTGCAATTTTGGTTTTACACATAAAATGCCTCATCTCTAAATGAAAACATTGTATAGTGAAAAACTTTTTTTCTAACATTTATGTGAGGAAACAACAGGGGAAGTTTCAAATTGATATCTTTAAATTGAAGGTTTCTGTAGTGTCTCGCCTTTATCAAAACTAATCTATTTAAATAATCAACTAATCTGAAGATCGAATAATCGTTTTTTGAAATATACACAACCTCCAAAATGTGTCATGTACAGATGTCAGTCAATCTAGTTCACTCAAAAACTAAATAAGAAATGCAAAATCCCCTCTCTGCATTTTTTTATGTGTACAAAATGAACCAAGAAATTTAAACCTGGTTCTGTCAATTTTTTTTTTTTTGGAAATGTCCTAAATATATGCAATTTTTGGGGCGTTTTTACACATAAAATGACTTATTTCTACATGACACGATGAAAACCTTGTAATACTTTTTTTTCTTACATTTATGTGAGTAAACTACAGGAGAAGTTTCAAATTGATATCTTTAATTTTTTTTTTTTTTCCTATTCACCTGCAGTGTCTGTTATCGTAGAAATGTATTGTTGTTTATATATTGCTTCTTAGTGAATGTTTGTCTGATCTGTCTGTGTTTTCAGGCGTCTACAGCGGCGGTGGCGGTGGAGTCCAGACTGGAGCAGGTTCAACATTTGTGGCTCCGACAGGAAACAGTGGGTCCAGTTTTGATGGACTGGAGGACGAGTACGAGCCCAGGGCGACTTTAACCGGCCCGGACAACGTCACAGACGGGTGAGTCCTGGAGACAGGAACAACAAGGCATCCAGAGAGTGTCATAATGTTTAGTTTGGAAAAACACGTAAAATCTCTGACTTTTTGCTGTCACATAAAACATGAAATATTACAGAGAAATCAGTTGACCTCGATGTTTCTCTGCTCTGATCTGTTTGCTTTGTTTTTCGAGCAGTTAAATGAAAAATGTTTTGCAATTTTCATATTGTTATTAGCCTTTAAACATGCTCTTGAGGACCTTAAATTTGTCATTTCATGTCTTGAAAGAAAAAAAAGTTTATTATTATTACGTTTCTCTGCTGGTATCACTTTAAGAGACGCTATTATCAGGTTAGTACACTGCAACAATTAATTTCTAGGATATTAATCTGAATTTCAGACATTTTGACTCGTTAAGATCAGTGGAGACGATTTATTTGATGGAACTAGATTATTTCACTTGTTTCAATCCGTTTCTGACTTGTTTCAATACATTATTTCTTATTTCAATCCAGATGATCTGTCAGTGGGTTAAGATAATTTTACTTACCACTGACAAATGTATTTTCTTATTTTAAGCAAAATTATTGTATGATTAAACAGAAATACCTTGAAACCAGTGAAACATTCTGCATCACATCAACAATTAAATCTCATTGTGTCAAAACTTCTCAGATCCAGATAAAAGTTATAAATTCAAGCTATTTTAAACTTGGATAGATTTACATTTTAGATAATTTGGATTAACGTGAGACATAATGTATTAAAACAAGTCAGAAACAGTTTGAAACAAGTAAAATAATCTAGTTCCATAACAAAAAATAGTCAAAATGACTGAAATTCAGATTAATATCCTAAACTCAAGACATTTTAGACCGTATAGTTTTCGAGTGTTTAAACAGTAGACATTTTCAGAACGAGTCTGCCGATGATTTAAGGACTTAAAACAGTGGAATATTCTCTGATAAGTGACGTATGAAATCGGAAAAAACGTTCACGATCGAGGGAGTTCAGCAGGAAGAGTTTTTGACGGTCAGAGGGAGAGGATTTTATAATAAACATTCCTCAAATTTGTGTGAACGAAGCTTAATGCAACTTCAGGCATGTTTTTGATGACAGAACATTGTTAGAACATGATTAAAAGGTTAAAAAAAAGTCACTGTAGCAGAATATGTTCCCTTTAAATGTTGTGTTTTCACTCAATTTGAATATATTTGTTTATAAGAAAATATAGTTTGTCCAAGTGTCACCATAAAAAAAAGACTAAAGTTTGTGCTCTTGCTCATCTGGATATGCACAGATTTAAATTTGACTCAATTTCTGTACTGAATCATTTGAGGAATCACAGTCCCTCCTGACCCCACGCTCTGGCATTAACCGCTGGAGATTTAGGACACTTCAACTCACTTCACAACCATTAATTTCCTCAAAAACATCACAATTAGGGTTGAAAGTGACTGGTTCAACTGTGTGTGATCCCAGAGTCTGTCGGTGATAAACGCGAGCGCAGCTGCAGCGTTCCTCCTGTTACCGTTTACATGATTTATCTATTTTCAGAAGTTGTCGCCTTTTTTGTTGCCGGACAGAACCAGATCTTTCGCAGATTGTTTGCTGTTTGAGGTCTTACAGGATTTCCTTACTCACCGCTGATTAAAATGTTTCCGTCGTTGCAAAAATCTGTAAAACATCTGTAGGAGGAGGAATGTGTCAGAGGGAACAAGGATAAGGCCCTAATGAGTGAAGTTACTTATCATAATGTACTTTTTCTTTGTGTTTAATGAATTGTAAAGTACATTTTGACGCACCTATGATGAACAACAACGTTAAAACAGTGTCTCTCGGCGACTCCAAACATTTAACAGTGAGTTTTTCTTCCTCCTCCAGCTGCAAAACACATGGATCTGGTGTTTAAGAGTTTGCAGACTTGAATAAACCATATCCATTATCGCCACAGATTTGGTTTTGGCCCCGTGGTTAAACAGATTTGAGAGAAACGGCCACAAATCTTCGACGGATGGTAAAACTGTGTCTATCGCGGTTCAAAAAGAAGAGTCAGATGAAAATAATACAGACTCAAAGCTCCGGGGAAATGGTTTTGGATCCGGGGCCCGAGGATGTGTGTGAACCAGTGTAAAGTTTATGGACGAAACCATGAAATCTCGAGCAGAACTGACAGCGAGAGTGAAGTGAAAAGCAGCTGAAGCGAGTTTGGAGATTAAATTACAAATGCTGTATTATTCTGTCTTGTCATAAGTTTGGTCAGACTTCATTTTTGGTACAATCGTGTTGTTGTTGTTCACGGGCGACAATCCAGAGCCGTCTGTGGCCCCTGAACCAGTGATTCTTTTGGACCAATTTAATACTTTCCCCCAAATGATATGACGTGAAACTTATATGAACTCAGAGACATGTTGTTCTCCTTTTCCTGCTGCTTCGGATTTACTTAAAGGGCACGTGTTATGTATTATTGGTTTTGTAATTTGCCTTTAAACATCTTGCTCTTGTGCCTTTACTTTGGCGTCTCATGTTTTAGAGCAGGGGTTCCCAAACAAAATTAATCCGTATTATCATGTCAAGGGCCAACCCTAATTTTGTGTTGCATTTAATGTTTATACTAATGTTTATTTGCAAAGATATGATGGTTAAATTGTCTTGTATTAAAAATATAGATTTATATAGACTTGATTTGGTCTCTTTTTCAACTGCAGAAAGTCTTTTTAGCACAAAATTTGATAAAATAGATACTCATTAACAAATCTTAGCCCCCCCTTCACGGGCCAAATTATACTCCCTGAAGGGCCCCACATTGGGCAGCCCTGTTTTAGAGGGTTTTTTTTTCTTTCTTTTTCTTCCTTTTTTTTGAAAGAAGGAAGTACAATCACATACAAAAACATTTAATGTCGTCAAATATAAAAAAGAGAGCTAAGGTTTCACAGGAGAGTTGTTTTCCGGTCGGCGTCAGTAAACGTTGCAGCTGGTTTTCTGCACAGAGACAGCAGGGGGCGACGACGGGGGCTTCAAATGCCCCAAAAATACATTTACAACCACCACACGGACTTAATAAAGACGTTTAATAAGGTACAAATGTTACTTAGTTCTACTTTTAAATAATGTGAAAACTATATTACTTTCCATCAACAGTGCCCCCCACTGGCAGCAGTGGGAATGTACCATAATAAAAAATAGCCATTAGGACACCTAGTCCTGCTTGTTTAAGGATGCAGTTGGGATTTTATGCAGAAATGCTCTGAACAGTTCAGGTCAAAGCCCGATCTCTCACCAGGTTTGAACTTGGAGGCGGGACCACCGAGAAAACCAGGTGTCACGAAGCAAAGGTTACTGCTGTGTCAGGACCAGGAGTGGAGTTAACAGTGATGTCATGTCAAGCATCTTTGATAAGTCTAATGCATTATTATTATTACCTGATACAATCATTCAGGGAAAATTGAAACTGAGTGCTTTGTAAACAGGATTAATGAAACAAGTGTGACTGAAGCTTAATACAGCCTGTGGTATGTTTTTGATGCGAGAACAACGTTATAATATGGTCAAAAGCTCAAAAGTCAACAACATTAGGCGTTAGAGGTTTAGGCCAAACACTATTTTAGGTTTTGTGGATCAGCGTGAACACTCGCTCTGCCAGTGTCAATGTCCCGTGTCTGACCCTGAAGCCAACGCTTATGTGTCTCTGAAAGAATCTTCACTTTTCACAGTCGTGCCACAGTCCAGGCCAAAGTACACACACACACATGCACACAAGCACACACACACACACACACACATACGAACACACACACACACACGCACACACACACGCACACACACACGCACACACACATGCACAAAACTGACTTTTTTGAGCTTTTAATCATGCTCTAACATTGTTCCCTTGTCAAAGACACACCTGGAGTCATATTCAGCTTCATTCACGCTTAAGTCATTTATACTATTTAGTGAGTCCTCTTCCTCTGAGCCTCACAAAAACACTTGGTTTCAATTTTCCCAGATTTTTTTAACGTCAAAGGAAAAGCTCCAAACTTCAAACACGTTATTTTAAATTCTGAAACATGACACGTCAATAACAAAGGTTCAAGACAGTACAAATAATGCAAATTACCTGTAAACACTAATTTAAATTTAAAGTGCTGATGACAGGTTAGACTACTCAGTTAACCAAAACACAGTTAAGAAAAATATATTTAAAATTTAGCTCCTTGCAAATTGTATCTGATTTCTGTAATTTTTAAGGTTTTTATTTTACTTCCTGGTTGTAAAGAATGACATCACAATGGGAATTACCCACCAGCCATCCTGTGCACTGGGCCCAAAGTTATCGAATGTCACTTTTTTAAATTTTATTTGACAAATAAAAAATATGTGAACACCTTTATTTTGTTGAATTAATGTTTAAAGTAAAATAGTAGTTTCTTTTTTGTAAATTATGCATGACCTTTGGATGGAATGAATCTCCCGGATGGTGATGTCATCAATTTGTTTTTCTTCCTATATTTTTCAACTGATTTTTCTCAATAAACAGCAAATTGATTGGATTAAAACTCTAATTTATATTTACACCAGGGATTAATACACCAAATAAAACCAAAATTAGAAAATCATAAAAACCTGTCATACGCACTTTAAAGTCTATATGAAGGTTCTAATCTAATTCTGGTTTAGTTTGGTGGGAGGGCATCTGTGGCAAATATTTAGCATAGTTTTAGATTTGTAAAGTTGCAGTTTGTGAAGAAAATTTGAGAAATAAAAGTTTGGAAACTCTTTAGATTAAGGTTCCTTAGTTAACTATTTATAAGATGTTAATAAGCACTAATAGTTTGTTTATGCACTTATAACACCTTATACATGTTTATAATCCATCAGCCAAAACATGTTTGAGTGAATAAACCACATGTACAGAGCATTAATGAGCTGCATATTACATTATTTTCAATTATCGTGCTAATAAATGCTTGTAAATGACTTATAAGTGCTTATAAAGACATAACAAGTGCTTATTAATGCATTATAAACTGTTTACTAATGAACCTTAATCTAAAGTTTAAAATGACAGGAAGTAGAATATCTCTGTGATGTCATCAAAAAGCGACATACCGTTGAAAACAGACAATTTACAGACAACGGACACATTATTTTGTCAGTTTAAACAGTCATTCAACAAAATAAAGCTGTTATCAGGCATTATTATTTGTCAAATCATAAATATTGTGTCATTTATATTGGATTTTGGCCCTTGTTTTTAAAATGGTTGCTATGGTAACAGTTGTGGAATCACATGTGTCATATTTGCTGATCACGTCGAACCAGGAAGTGACTTTATAAACTTTACAAAAACTGTCAAACTGGGGTCAAACTGTTTAGTCAAATCTTAAATCGAATCATGTTCACTGCGTTTGAGTGAAAAGTGTGGTTTGACGATGTTGTTGTTTTACTGAAAGACTTTCCTTTGGGACCTGATTTGTGTCCCCGTAAAGTGAGTGTGTGTGGACTTCAGTCTCCACAATGTGATAAACACTCGCCCGCTCTTCAGGCTGTTGTTTTTCTCGCTAAATGCCTCTAAAACGTACGAAACTGAAGTATTCTGTGACCTCATCCTCTGTGTTTACTTTGGACACGACGAGACATTTCCACTTATTTTAATCATTTTATTCTGTGGGGATTTAGTCATCGTGTCGAGACTTGAGCCGAGCATGAAACCATTTACAAACTTACAATAACACGCTACTCAGATGAATCCCGGCTAATGTCTGCTGTTCAGGGCTCATTTTACAAAGTAGTTTTAGTCTTTCGTCCAAAATGATTATTAGTTTTGATCAAGATTTAATCAAAGACTTCTTTTCAGTTTTAGTCGATCAAATTCAGTCGATGAAAATGTCAATGTTGTGTTAATTTATTCTACTAAATGTATGATACAGTCCCAAAAAACAGTTTAAGTCCAGTTGAATAAATGGAAAAATTTCATGGGTGGCTCTTAACAAGGTTCCAAGTAAAGCTTCAATAAGAAACAAGAAATGGAAGTAAGACAGATAAAAGTTAAACATTTGATTGAAAACAACTATTAAACTGGAATAGTCAGCTCTGCAGCTGATCAAGCGGCGCTCGATGCAAGAGTTTCCAGGAGGTGAGAGGGAATACGGCCTCATGAAGGGCATGACTGTCTGGTCCATTTTTGTACATTTCTCTTCCCGTCCATCACCAAAGCTTCTCAGTTATCAGGATGATCCAGAAGAGTGATGTTTGTCCTGAGGCTTTGAACTGTAGCATGTCCTGTTAAAAAACCCAGTGGATCCACAGACGAGGGCCTTCAGTCATGAGGGATGCTCTCTGCAACATCTGCACTGAGCCAGGGGCCCCTGCACCACCTGGAGCTCCATTGTTCCACTGAAGGAAAAAGCACCTCAGATCATTATGGCGCCCCCTCCCTGTGGAGCAAAGAAAACATCTCAGGTGGATCTGCTCATCGTGTCGTTGGAAACATCAGGACCATCAGGGTTAAACTTTTACTCATCAGAATGAAACTTTCTTCCACCTTGTCCCATGTTTTGTCTCTTGTAAAGTCCAAGCTGCAGTTCTGTGGCGTTAAAGGAGACGAGGCCTTTGTTTTTAAGCCCTTCAGTGTGTGTCTGCCAACTGCCAACTGTACATTCTGTATATAGTGTTAGTCTATCTTAGTCTATTTTATTCTTAATTTTATGCATGCCTTTTTATATATTTTTTATATTTTATCCATTGCTTTATGTTGCACCTACGCCGAAGCAAGTTCCCATGTTTGTGAATTTCACTGACAATGGCAATAAACCGCATTCTGATTCAGATGTGTCTGATGTTGTTGGGCTGCAGTCGCACCAGTAACAGCCTTAATTTGGGTTGAGAATCGTCTTATGTCTTGAGTCAATCAGATCCTCGGCTCAGAGCTGGGGTCAGTTTTTTGAGTCTTCCACTTGACTTTTTTGTTCCATGACCCTCCAGATATTTTAAGAAAAATCCACATGCGTGTCTTACTGCGTCCTCCTCAGCAGCGACGGAGAGAGGCCCTGCTGCAGCTCAACAACCAGAACACGATCAGAAAGAGAACCTTTTTGCCTTTGCCATCAGAGCGTCATGACAGGTGAACACCTGACAGAAAATGACACTGAATTTTTGCACAGATTTGGGCGTTTAAAGACAAGTGGTCCTAAACTTTTGATCAGAACAGAAATGTTGACCTTACAATAGTTTCACATTTTATCCACAGATACATTACATATTTTACTATTTGTGAAGCTCAAATACAATTTTGAGGCTCAAAAATAGCATTGTTTCCATCCTTTGAGAATAGAAAAGCAAACTAACCTGCTTTGTACTCTGGAAACTCAAAACTGTTGCTTATTTTCTGTTATAAGACTAAAAATCATGAGCAATTGTGAAGCTATTTTGAGTTTTTTTCATGACTTTTTCTTATATTTCACACAGAAGTCACTGTATGGCAGGATTTCCAGCGACCACAAAGTTAAGCTCTTCATATAAATAATGTCTGGCAGGTTTGGCAATTGGTGAGGAGCGAGTTATTTTTAGAACATTTCACAATCGCTAAAGAACATTTGGCAAAAAGCACGGATTCCTGACATTCCTCAATTATGAAAAAACACGAATAAGTTGTACTGGCTTCTCCTCTTTCACTCTTATCTCCAGAAGGATTTTTTTCCTGCTTTGGCCACATTACGACAGACTTGACAGCTTTGTTTTCTCAGAGCTACAAAAATATAATCCCTGAACCAGACGAGTTGTAAATGATTCTTGGAGTTTGAAAAAAAGCCTTGCATTTTTGTGGTTTGGAGTCAACGAAGCAAAAAAGACACAAAAAAACCCACAGAGATGGAACGAGAAGCTAAAAAAGTCAGAATAACGTACTTTAAAATGATATTAAGTGCAAAGCAGTGGTCCGAGAAACGACTGAGGTGAAAGTAAAAAGGGATTTTGAGGGAAAGTGGAAGGAAAAAACATTAAAAAGACCACATTTTATGCATAATTTAAAGCATAAACAACAAAAAAATAGCTAAATCATATCTAAAGAAGAGAAGAGGAACCAACACTTTTACTGTTACATCATTTTCTGTGTAACTCTTGTCATTTTAGTTATTTAACGTTCAGAAAAAATGTGAATATGATAAAGTTTACAGTTAGAATAGTGTTGTATTGTTTGTTTGTTTTTTCACTCCACGGGGCATCAAACTGACACGTTTAAAGTTTTTCAGAAAAGTAGGATTTTACAAAGAGAATATAACAATCATTTTGGCCTGTAGCTTTAACCTTTAACCTCAGTTTGTCCTGGAGCAGAAACGACAGACGAGCTGCTTCTGGATTTTGTGTAACTCTGATGTTTCACGTCACTCCACAGGACACTTTTACACACATGATGAACGTATTACATGTTTTATAGATTTAAAGGACACATGTTCTGCTGCAGTGACTTTTTTTGAGCTTTAAACCTGTTCTAACAATGTTCTGTCATCAAAAACACACCTGAAGTACCATTCTGTTGCATTCACACTGTTTTGAGAAATGTTTATAAAGTTCTCCCCCTCCAAGCGTCAAAAAAGCACTTCCTGCTGAACTCCCTTGATCCGGGGCATATTTTCAGATCATATATGTCATTTATCTGAGAGTCTTCTGCTGGTTTAAGGCCTTAAATCATTGTCAGACTCGCTCTGAGCATTTCTTCCGTTCACTGCTCGTTCTTGTTTGATCATAGCGTCGCACATTCTCTTAAAGTGATTACATAACTACACTGTGTAAGCGTTAGGTGCCATCTGCTGGCTGGATGCACTCAGAAAGTGTCAGAGCAAAACTTTCATTATTTCATAATAAACTTTTTTTTGTTACAAAAAAATGAGATGGCAAATTAAAGGTACTCAAGAGCATGTTTAAACAGTACAAATGCATACTATTGTTCCTTTAAAGTGCACAAAACAGAGCATTTCTGCTGCTCATCCTCATGTGAACAGCTTTAGGAGTAACAAAAACATTATTTAGAAAATTGTTCAAACTGAATTTATGCAAAAAATGGAGGTCAATACTCCAGTTCAGTTTTGTTTAAAAGTCACAGGTAAATAGCCCTTCCCCCTCGGTGTATCAGCTGTTGGCTTCTGTTACATAATTCTACACAAATCTGCTCCGTGTTACAAGAAACCACACATCTGTAACTTATATCTGTCCGATTTATGTCTGTCTCTCTCTCTCTCTCTCCCTCTCTCTCACTGTCTCTCTCTCCCTCTCTTTCTCTCTCTCCCTCTCTCTCTCCCTCTCTCTCACTGTCTCTCTCTCCCTCTCTTTCTCTCTCTCTCCCTCTCTCTCTCCCTCTCTCTCACTGTCTCTCTCTCCCTCTCTCTCTCTCTCTCTCTCTCTCTCTCTGTCTCTCTCTCTCTCACTGTCTCTCTCTCCCTCTCTTTCTCTCTCTCTCTCTCTCTCTCTCTCTCTCACTGTCTCTCTCTCCCTCTCTTTCTCTCTCTCTGTGTTTCTCTCTCTCTCTCCCTCTCTCTCTGTCTCTCTGTCTCTCTCTCTCTCTGTTTCTCTCTCTCTCTCTCTCTCCCTCTCTCTCACTGTCTCTCTCTCCCTCTTTCTCTCTCTCTCTGTGTTTCTCTCTCTCTCTCCCTCTCTCTCTCTCCCTCTCTCTCACTGTCTCTCTCTCTCTGTTTCTCTCTCGCTCCCTCTCTCTCTCTCTTTGTCTTTGTGTTTGTCTCTCTCTCACTCTCTCTCTCTCTCTCCTCTGTTTCTCCCTCTCTCCCTCTCTCTCTCTCTCTTCTCTCTCTAAATGGTCAAATGGTAAATGGTCATATTTTTATATTGCACTTTTCCACCTTCAAGGCACTCAAAGCACTTTACATCAAGGAACCATCACCCATTCACTCACCCATTCACTCACACATTCACTCACCCATTCACTCACCCATTCACTCACCCATTCACTCACACATTCACTCACACATTCACTCACACATTCACTTTTTCTTTTGCTTAATTACATGTAACGTAATGTAAGAAAAGTAAGAAAAGAACACACACTTTTCATTATGTGGTGTTTTCGTTTAAAAAAAAGGCATTTTTCATGTAAAAATAGCCAAATTTGCACATTTTTTGAACATATAAATCTAGAAAATGGATAAAGCAGGTGTAATTTACATGCCTAACGTGGAAAAGAGAGACCAAAAGTAAAATGATATAATAGTAAATGATTTAATACTTTCTCTCATCCCTGTTTTTCTCTCTTTCTTCGGTTTTACTCATCCGTCTGAAGAAATTTGGCTCACATTTTGTTCCAGCGGCGAGAAAGCGACCGTTAATTCAAAGCTAATATGATCCGACGTGGGAAAGTCGTAATAAAGCCGACCGTTGCTGATAAACGGCGGATTTGCGTAAAGAAAAGCTCGGCGTGTTTGACTTTTGGGTCCGTTCTGGAGGAGAGTTCAGGGGCGGCGGGCCAGCTCGCCTCGGCCTCAGTGACAACGCTTGGCTGATTTACGAGTCCCACTGAACGCATCTGTGCAAACCCGGGTCGTTCTGGTCTCTAGGGGGCAGTAAGGAGCAGTAGATCACAGAGAGGACGCTAAAGGCAGGACTTCACGGTTGCCACAACAAGATAATAATAGTAATGGAGTTCACGGATTGTTTTAATGGACTTTGCTTTTCCCTCGAAGTGGTTTACACTTTCGGTAATGAAGCTCAGCAGTAAATTCTGCGTTCAGTTTTTCAAATATTAAGAGTTTAAAGGCACGACGGAGGCAAACTAATGTCAGTCCAAAAAAAACACATTTCAAATCTGGCAAAATGTTTTTATAGCTCAGTTTGGCGATTTTAAAGTTTCAGGAACAGATTTTAAAGAAAAACTTTTATTTAATTTGTCTTATTTATGATCTCATGTTTTAGAACTTTAAATAAATACATGTGTTTAATGTGAATTGTTACAGGTTTTTAGCAGTTGTTGTTGTTTCCCACGTCAGTTATTGAGTTAGAGCTCCATCTACTGGCAGCAGTGGGAATTACAAAGGGGGGATAAACAAACCTAGCTGTCCACAATATCCAAATGTAAGCACAGAAATGCTCCGAACGAGTCTCGAGGTGATTTATTGACTTAAAGCAGTGGTTCCCAACCTTTTTTGTCTCACATACCCCCTAGGCTTTGTCGGACATTCTAGAGTACCCCTTCACTTGAGTTTCAGGCAGATAAATGGGTTTAAAAGTCACGTATTGTCAGTATTACTATTATATTTTTGTTTTAATTATATTTATGGTCCAAGATACTCCAAAAATAAGCTAAAGTTACAACAAATAACACTTTTTTTAATTCAGAAAACAAGTAAATTTTATTGTCTATTAAAAGCTAAAACCATTCTAAGTACCCCCTGGTGATTGCAAACGTACCTCTTGGGGTCCCCGTACCCCTGGTTGGGAAACACTGACTTAAAGGACAGACATTATGCATTATTAGTTTTGTTATTAGCCTTTGAACCTGCTCTTGAGTATCTGTACTTTGATATCTAATCTTTTAAAACTAAAAAATATGTTGTTTTTGTACAAAGAACAATATAACGTTATCACAGCCTGGGGAAATACCTTATTAACTTGCTGTGGCTCCATCTACTGGCTGCAGAGGAAATTACACACACTTTTAATACACAGTGCTTTGCTATGCTTGCTATGCTAAGCTATCACGCAGCTGTAATAATTGTGATTAGAGAGTGTAAATGCTTTGCGAAAGTCTGGCGATGATTTATGAACTTTAAGTCTATGTGACAGGTTCTCATGTTTGTCTAATTATGACTTAGTTTGATGGGAGGGCATCTGTGGTAAATATTCAGCATAGATTTATATCCTTGAAGTTGCGGTTCGTGAAGAAATTTTGAGAAATAAAAGTTTAAAATTACAGGAGGCAGTGCTGAGTTCTCAAATGGAATCCCTCTGTGATGTCATCAAAAAGCGACGCACAGTTGAAAATAGAGAGACAGTTAACACGCAACTGATACGCGCTTCCTATGTGGGCGGGGCTAACGGTTCAAACAAAAACGTGTTCCTGTCTCACGGTTCAAAATCAGGCACAGTGTTTTGCTCAAGGACAAATCGACAAAATGGGTATAAAAAGTATAAACACAACAAAAAAAAAAAAACAATACAACTTGCTATTTGCATATTAAAGGCCCTGTACCTGATTTTGAACCGTGAGACAGGAGCATGTTTTTGTTTGAACCGTTAGCCCCGCCCACATAGTCCTTCTTGTCACGCAATATTGCATCATGCAGTTGTTTAACTTTTTTTTAAAAACAAAATTTAGCACTTTTTAAACTGCACAATGACAGAGAATCAGTTATTTTCCCATGATTCATAGTGTACGATGTGCCTGATTGGCTGAAAAGAGGTGATCCTGGCAAACACTTCTGTGCTAGTTTTTTCCAAACAAAGTGCGTTTATAATATTCACAGATTATACATCACAAACAAACAATATCTTTCCATTAAATTGCTTCTACCAAACAATGTGTGACGTAAAAAGGATTTATCTTAACTAGAGTACATGAAAGCCAGGTACAGGCCCTTTAATGCTGTGTAGGGCTCAGTGCGGTGCTGCTCCCACTTCCTCAGATTTCTTTTGAGTGTCACAAAAATCCCAAAAGGCAAACAAACATGAAACTTGATCTGCTCCTCTACATCCTTCAGATAAAAGTCCAGCAGCTGCAGATCTCCTCAGAGGAACATCAACCCCCTGGATTTATCTGTCTGTCCTTCACCCGCTCTCCTCCCTTATTTCCCTCCACTTTTCGCGCTCTCAAATTACTTTTTCCCCCCAAAATTCTGATTCTGACAAAGTTTTAGACCGTGGTAAATAGAGTTTGGTTTTGTAGCTTCATACATTTATGTCACTGACAATTATTCCAAGAAAGGTGCTGATCCAGGTTAAGTTTTTTACATTTACACAGAAAAAGAAGTCTAAAATTGTGTTAAATAAACACAAAACAATATGCACTTTCCCTCTTTCTTCTTCTTCTGCACTTTTTACTTTTACTTCTCTACATTTAAGAGCAACTGTCCAACATTTGTAACGAGAATAAAAAGTTAAATGTACTTTTCTGTACCGTTTGAGACCTCAGCGCGTTCATTTGAGTTAACGTCTCAAACATTTACAAATTAAAACAGTTTCAAAACTCACTGAACTGATTTAGAAGTTTCTGTTGAACTTTATAGAAAAGAAAAGTAATTTTATTTCATCATGATCACTACCACTTGATGTTTAATTAGTTATTGAAATCTGTCTGACATACTTTGACTTGTTGCTCTTCCCATCCTCTTACTTCTCTCTCTCTTCTCCTCTCTTCTCTCTCTTCTCACTCTTTCTTCTCTCTCCTCTCTTCTTTTCCTCATTCTTCTCTCTCTGCTTCTCTTCTCTCTTTCGCTTCTTTTTTCTCTTTTCTCTCCTCTCCTGTCTCCTTCTCTTCTCGTTCTCTCTCCTTCTCTCTCTCTCCTCTCCTTTCTCCCTTCTCTTTCCTTCTCTCTCTCTTCTCTCCCTCTTCCCATCTCTCTCTCTCTCTTCTTTCTCCCCCTCTCCTCTCTCTCCTTCTCGCTCCTCTCTCTCTCCTTTCTCTCCCTTCTCTCCCCCCTCTCTCTTCTCTCTCCCCTCTCTTCTCTCTATCCCCCCTCTCTTCCCCCATTCTCTCTCCCCTCACCTCTCTCTCTTCCCCTCTCTCTCCCTTCTCTCTCTCCTCCCTCTCTTCTCTCTCTCTCACCCTCTCTTCTCTCTCTTCTCTCCCCTCTCCTCTCTCTCTCTCTCGCTCTCTCTCTCTCTCTCTCTCTCTCTCTCTTCTCTCCCCCTCTCTTCCCCTCTCCTCTCTCTCTCTCTTCCCCTTTCCCCCCTCTCTCTCTCCCCCTCTCCCCTCTCTCTACCCCCCCTCTCCCCCCTCTCTCCCCTCTCGTTCCACTCTGTTTCCGTGTTGAGTCAGACTTTTGTGCTCAGTCAGCACATTCCTGAGCAGAGGAGAGGGAGACCGCCCCCCGTCGCTCGCCCCACAAAGACACTGCAAAAATACATGACTTTAAATGAGTTGACATTTGAGTTTTACTTTAGTTTTCTTTTTTCTCGTCCACTTTTAAACTCTTACACATTATTTTTGCCAAAGCACATAATGACACAGAGTCCTCTTCTGGTCAGAGCAGGGGATAAACCTCCATTAAGCAGCTTTGGACAGAAATTAAATCTGTCAATGAGCCACTGTTGCTCCTAATTTTATTCAGGAGAGGAAAATAACCACCATTACTGTAATTAAATAGTTTTTGGAGAGAGTTTTTGGGGTAATTTTACTGTAAACCTGTTGTGATTGAGTTTAGTTCTGGTGTGTAATTACAACTAGTTGCATTTAAAGTCATTGGAGTGCAGTTTTCTCACCGCTGTACTCTTCTCTAAACCTAAAAACACACAAAGCAGCACTTACTCTGTCCACAGCTCAGAGAACACGTGCACTTTTGTGGCTTAAAACAAGGTAATTCAGCTTTAAAGAGTTTAATTGATAGTGTTTTGTACAGATTATAATAACTAGCTAGTATTGTATTGTGTTGGCAACCATATATCGCAGCACTTTATTGACATCTTCATAAATCCACAGCGCTCCTCTACTTTTACAGTTAAACAGATTAACCACTGGATCTGCCAAACACATGTGTAAAGTTAACTTGCACATGGTTTTATGTCACATGTGTTTGATGATTACACTGGTCTTTGCATCAGTTTTGTTCAGATTCGGTGCTGATGGATTAAAAAAGCGAAGAAAGCACAACCCCAGCATTAATGTGCCTTTGAACTTTGACAAATGACAAACGGATTTACAGTTTCTAACTTCTGGAAACTTGACTTTTTTCTAAATTAATTCAGGGCAAAGTGTTGCAGTTCATAATATTGAACCATAATACTGAAAATACACCTTTTTTTATGGTTCAAGTATTGCAATCACAATATATAATGTATCACAATGCACTAATAACTAGTATTTAAGCAGTATTTTTATGTGTGTTTTTTACTTTTACCTACGTATAGCTTGTAATTAAGTACATACTGAGCCATAACTGTACTTTTACTTATTATTTTCAGTCTTTCCACCACTTATTTCAGATAAAACATCAAACAGATCGACTCACTTTCGGTTTTTAAAAGTCTATTTTGTTTATTTTTTTGTTTAGCTCAGTTTGAAGAGCTGTCTCCTGTTTTAATATTCTGTCAATATTCAGCACTTTGATCGACTAAGATTACGATGTATGATCTGAATTAAACTTATTTTCATTGCTCACTTATTGCAATAAAATCAATCAACCTTTAATAACGGGGAAAAGACGCAAAAACAGGTTACGGTGTGTTTTTGCAGTGCTCGGCCCCTGATGGTGCCCCCCATGGTCCAATTCCAGAGAACAGAGCGCTCCATAAACTGCTTTTGTTTGTCTTTGTTGATACTGAAAACACAGCTGCTGCAGAAAGCCACATTTAGAGAAGCCAGACTTTAAAGTTTCCAAGCAACAACTTCACAAATACCTTTTATTCAACGGGCCTTGAGCCGTCAATCAAATGTTCAAAGTCTACAACACATAATATGCAAAACGGACATTTCTGAGCTTTTAATCGTGTTATTTACCATTGTTTCCTCATCAAAAACACATCTGGAGTTATAATTATCTTCATTCTCACTTGTTTAATTAATCCTCATTTTCTCTCAGCCTCACAAGTCACTCCGTTTCAATTTCCCCCGCTTCTCTCACAGTTTTTACGTCCATAAACCATCATAAATCTGCGATCAAAATGTGTTTATCCCTCATTCCATTTGACTTTAGAACAGATGTAAACCTCCAACAGTGGAAACGATAGATGGATACCTCTGGAATATTGGAAATTACTGCGGCAAAAATGCAATTACAAGAAAATTGACGACACGGACGGGACCAACTGTGAAAGACTGAACTGAAATAACTTAAAACATTTGCACTAGATTTGAAAACTGACAGATTTGCTGCAGATCGTGACAAATGGAACAGATACAAAACTAACTATTTAAAACTCTCCGCATCTCTTGTTCTGTTTGTTCGAATTATAAAAAAACAAAAGAAAAACGCCATAGCATTCACGTTTCCCAAGGGCGTTTTCGATTTATTTTTCATTATTTTGTTGGGTTTTTGTTGTTTATTCCTAGGTCCAATACTTAGATTAAATATCTATTTGGAAAGTTTGTGTTGGAAAGTGTTTTTTTCCAAACGGAATCCAGAAAATGTTAATCGAAAGTGACCAAAACCATGTTTAAAATCCAATTAAAACCAACAGAATCTACTTTAAGAAGAGATAACTTTGCGTCATTTTTTAACTTTAAATTGAATAATAATACATTTTATTTTGAATGTGCTTTACGTTTCAAAAGCAGCAGAACAATCAGCCTCTACCTCCTCCTCTCCATCATTCTCCGGATAAACTAGAGCAAAGTTTACCCATTCAATCAGTTAAAACTCATTGTTATTCCAGGTTTGAAATATGGATAACTGACAGACGTTTATGTGTAAATATCTACTTTTGTCTCTGTTTTATTTTTGAACAGGAGCAGATCCAGTTCCATGTTCGTCTCTGAAGGGAATCAAGTGAACTCTTCAGGAATCACAGACCCTCGACTGCAGACTTTCTCCAAAACGTACAACCACCACCCAGTGTTTTCAGCGCCGACGAGTGAGTGTCGACGTCACACTTTTGCTCAATAACCCAGAGTTTAAAGTCTATGGGACAGGGTCGACGGCACATGTCACCAAAACGACGTGAACGTGATTATATTTAAGATTTTACTAAACATTTTGCCCATTTGTCCCCAGTTTGACAGTTTTTGGGAAGTTTATAATGTTACTTCCTGGTTTGAGCAGTAAATATGACACAGTTAGAGGTGTCACAACTGTTACCATAGCAACCATTTTGAAAACAAGGCACAAAATGAGAATGAGAATGAGAGATCCTTTAATTGTCCCACAATGGGGAAATTCCAGAAGAAGCAGCCGTTTCCAGCGCTAACAAAACTCTCAGAAAAGAAAAACAAGAACAGTATAGCAAGCAAACATTAATACACAGTATACAACAGATATTGTGAATACGGTACACGTGGTCACGTGATGGAATTTTTTCAGTGGATAAAGGACAGGGTCACAAACAAGAAGATAGAGGGAAGAGCGCGGGCGGTGTGTGCAAATGTTATCTCATGTTTATGTTGCTGGGTCGGTCTGACTCGGGTTCTTCCAGCCACCTGCATCTCTCAAGGTCCGGGATAAGGGGAAAACCAAGGGAGGGAGGGCAGAAAAATACATTTTAATACATTTGTTGATCAGGAATTTATACAGATCAATAAACCAATCATTTCTGGTCTTTCCGAGTAGCGATTCGTTGTTTCATTGAGTTACTCCGTCTTTAACCGTCTCTCTCTAATTGTCCAACGGCTTTCAGCAATTCCATGGTCCGAGACAAGATGTTACGATCCAGATCCATGAGCTGTGCCAGTCCGTGGTCCAGTCTTTGCTCAAGTCTTAACACCCTTTCACTCAGTTCCACAAACTTTGTTTTGTTGTTCTCAGACAGGTTTTGGACGAATTCTCCTGTCTGATAATTATTCCGATAGACAAAGGCAATTCCAAGCCCCAATAGTAGAAAGCCCGCTATCATAAACCCAAATATAAAGAGATCTTCTACATCTTCGACCTGCAAGGGCTCGATGCATAGGATCTGCCAGGTGTTATACCAATTATCCCGTACGAATCCAGCCATGTCTGTTCCGTCAGGGCACCGTGCCTCACCCGGAGAGGCTTTGCGTTGGGAGAAAATCTTATCCAAAGCACTTAGAGACCAGTCGATCACATTCATTTTCAGAGATCAGTTGGCGGGCAGATAATCCGAGTTGAAAAAGGTAAAAAGAGTTCCAAAATTTGACTAGACAAAGCAAGTAGCAAAAAAAGCAGAGCAGGAGCAGAGAGAAGACACGTCCGCACTCGAAGAGGAGGAGGAGAGAAAAAAAAAATCTATAAAAGTTACACAAAACTTAGGAATTGACAATAAATAATACTTAATAGTGCCATTATTTTATTGAATGATGGTTTAAACTGTCCAAAAAATGTGTTAGTTACGTTTAAATTGACCTTTTTATGGTACGTCGCTTTTTGATGACGTCACAGAGGGATGTCAGCTCGACTTCCTGTCATTTTAAACGTTTATTCTTCTAAATTTCCTCACAAACTGCATCTTGGCTGATTTAAAACGATGATAAACTATTTACCACACGTGCCCTCCTCCAAACTGAGTTCTAATTAGACAAAAGTGAGATCCTGTCATTTGGACTTTAATGGTTCAATCCCTGCTCCGTCCAGTGTGTTGTGTCCCTGAGCAAGACACTGTATCAATGCTGCCTTTTCATGTGTTTGCTTTGTTCAGAGTGACCAGTCCTTCACACTGTTGGAATTCAGTTAATTTTGTCACAGCTCACGACTTTTACTCATGATTTGTACATTTTGTTTTCTTCCCCAGAAAGGGTTTCGTAAAAGCAGAACTTTGTGAACAAAGTCTGACCTCCACACTCTGTCTTCATCTAATAATTAAACGTTTTATCTTTTCAAACTACGACAGAACCATGTGAGTCATGTCTGACGCTCTGAGCTGAGAGCTGATTATCTGAGCACAGATAAGACTCCTGCTTCATTTTTGTGCCTTAAAAAGATGTTGTGTTTGTGACTCAAACATCCTGCATCTGAAAACTAATGATGAGCCAACGGTTTGTGAGAGCGAGGAGTGACGTAGACAGGTTTAAGGCCAGACACTGCAGGCAAAACAAATGTTTTTGGTCAGTTTTCCCTCTCAACATATCGTCGTTCATGTTGAAACAACAAACGTGTCCAATCTGCTCCAAAATATGTTTTATTCTTTCATTGAATCCACTTCATCCATAGATTTCTCTGGGACATTGTAACTTCAAAGGACGTTTTCTTAAAATGCATTTTATGCTCGTAGGGACATAAAGATCAGCCTTAAAGTAGATCCTACACCAAACTGTACAATCTGGACTCAACAAGATTTAGACAAAACAAACAAAAGGATTTTTCAATATCTAATTCTAAAATTGATTTATTGCAGCTTTAGGTTAAAAAAAAAAAAAAAAAAAAAATATATATATATATATATATATATATATATATATATATATAGTTTTAGGACAATATTTATTACAAAATGTTTTTTTTCCCCTTTTCTGCAGAGTCTCACCTTAAATATACACTTCCTTATTTCACAATAATCATTAAAGGAGTCGTGTCATACTTTTTCAGATGCTTCATCTACATTCTGCAGGGTATGGTTCACATTTCGGCTTTTTGTTTAAATCTGATTTTTATTGAACTATGTCATAAGTAAATCATCATATTACATGTTGTTTACTGTAATCTGTAATATTGATCCAAAACGGCAAAGGCCCCTCTTCATTTCACTGTAACAAGCAGTGGATTGTCATTTAGACTTTAAAGCTAGACTTTATTCTGTGTATAAATACCTGTCATAAATATAAATTATAGTTTTACACCAATCAGGTCGCTATTTGTGGAGAAAAGTTGAAAAATATGTTGAAAATGACACGAAGTAAAAACAAATCAATGACATCACGCTGGGGAGACAAAGGTTATGCATAATTTACACAAAATAAACTCATTTTTTTGACCCTTTAAACATTGATTCAACAAAATAAAGGTGTTCACATGTATTTTTCTTTCTCTTTTGAGTTTTGGCGCACTGTACAATGTGGTTGCTATGGTAATTTCCTAGTGTGATGTCATCATTTACAACCAGGAAGTAACTTTAAAAACCTAAGAAAATCGCTAAACTGGGGAAAAATTTGTAAAGATTTGAGCAGAATCTGAAATATATTTATCTTAACTGCATTTTAGTTAAGAGTCGTCCAACCTGTCAGAGGCACTTTAAGCTATTTTGAAAAGTGCTATGTGACATTTTAGAACCTTATTTTTCCTTTTAGGGAATTGTGAGGAAACCAGGAATTTTCACACAGGATTAACTCAAACCCGCAGGAATCAATCAAAACACAACTCTGAGTGAACTAATGACGAGGAAACACGGTTACAACAAGGTTTAAAGCTCATTAAAGTTGATTTCACAGACGTCTCCTGTGTCTGTGTTTTTCAGATTGTATTTATGCAGAAGGGAAGACGGCAGCAGAGGACGGAAGATTTGAACAAAACTGTTTCTTCTCCAAGCCCTCCGCTCCTCACTCCACTGGTACGAGATTTAACTGAATCAAAGAGAGCGTTTGAGTTTGTGTGACGTGACTGCCCTCTAGAGTCAAGTTTTATACAAGACTTGAAGCATTTTTGATCATTTTTTACAGTTTGGTGTGTTGTAGATCAGGTTTAAACTGAGAAGAGACTTTATTCATCCATTTTGTAGCTTGGCCTTATCATTTTCTTTTAAATATTCTGACGTTGAGGGTAGAAAAAAGTTTTAAAAAGAGTCATCCGGGCAGTGTTTTTGAAATTGAGTCATTTTCAACACATTGTCCAGACAAAGGCTGTGCCAAAAGAACAAAATATTGATATATCGTGCTACTAAATTTGATGATTGATATCGTGAGTTGTTGTATTGAAAATATCGCGTATTTTTTGGTATAATTTACAGATTTTTTTGTGACAGCACCACAATTTTGTTGCTTGTTTAGAGAAAAGAAACTTGTTTATTTGACACAGTTTTGCTGGTTTGTGCAGGTCGTGGTTTAACGGAGAAAAATGTTGTTAAATAGTATTGGGTTCTTTAAAAAACAGTGATACATCGCAGAAAATCATGTGCAATACATCGATTATGGCATGTATCGTAATATTGTGATAATATCGTATCGTGAGAAGGGTATCGTTTATTGGATCGCGAGGGAGCCTGTAACCATTTTAGTTTAATTAGTATTTTTTTGAATCCTCATTAGCTGCTCATTCTCCCTGGGGTGCTCCTACTGGACGAATGAGGTATTGCACAGTCTCGATGGAGCGTATTGTCCTCATTGCAGTGAGGAAGGCTAAACCAAAAAGCCGTTGCACAAAAGACTTTATCAACACAAAAAGCACTCAACTTCAGGTTTACAGTGTGCTGTGCAGCTTCATCTAAAGGCCTACAATGTCACGTTTGAAGACAGTGAGGGGAAAAGGAGAAGGGATGGGCTGAAAGAGGACATTTTAATTAAAGGTGGAATGGAGGATTTCGGGCAACAAATCAGAATCTCATTTCCTCGTGGGTAGCACAAATAACTGGTCCGCTCAGGTGTCAATCATTCTGTGCGTGCTAGTGCACGCCCGCAGGCTCGTCCAGGGGAAACGCTCACTCCCCTGGCCGCGCATGCGTGGTTGATATGCTAGTGTGTTTATGTAGCAGGAGGTTAGCGGCCAGTTCCGTCATGAGGTTTGGTAGGTGTTCACTCAGGAGAAACGGGGCGGGAGGGAGGGGGAACCTGCGCATGCGCTTTTTCAAAAAAAGGACTAACAGTCGCAGATTTTCAAATCGGCGAGAAATCCTCCATTCAACCTTTAAGAAAGGAGCCCCTTCTTTGCACATTAATGATGCTCTGAGATACAACAGTTTACAACAGACTCATAACATCTGAGCAGAAATTAAATCAGTCAAATGGTTCTCCCTGAAGTTTTTACTTTTTCCCACAGGGTTTTTTTTTTTGTATTTTTTTGTTGCCAAGAAGGAGGGGCAAGGACAAGGGAGGCTCTGGGACAGTCATTCATTTGCTAAATTCCTTTGAACATTGTTTATTTCAACTGTTTTTGTATCTGTCGCCCATCGAGGAAAATGCTGGTGTGATTTTGGGCGCTACAAAGATAAACTGAATTGAAAATGATAAAAAAGTACTTAACAACTCTGCAACAACACAGTATTGTATTGTTGTCTTGATTTAAAGGGGCTGTACCTGATTTGTGCTGTTGTAAAATGGGGCAAACAGAAGTTGACTGTTCCTGATTTTTTAGCAGGTGATAAAGTAAAATCTGTGTTGCCCCAGCACAGATGTATGGCAAAAGGATCTGTTCAGGTGAAAATGAGACCACGACTTTTATTCATCTATTCATTCATTCAGCGTTTTATCCTACGAGAGAAGCAGAAAGTGCGCCGTTAGCATGCTAATGTTTGTTAGCTTTACCCATGTGACGCTCTGGGCTCAGATCTTGTGAAAAGTGCTTATAAACTCTGAATATTTAGGATGCTGGGACTGCGTTAGGTCTGATGTAAAGACTTTAAGGTGAACTAGTTCTGTTTTGCACGTTTCAAACGACACAAATCAGGTACAGGGCCTTTAATTGTCTTTAATTCTCGATGATGTTGTGTTGTTAGGTTTTGACCTGCTCCTGGACCTTCAGGCTCAGGCCGGAGGAGGCTTCAGCTCCGACGAGCAGTTCCTGTTTCAGAGCGCAGGAGTCGACCGCTGCCTCAGCCACTTCTACTCTGTTTATCTGGACTCATGATCAGCACAGCACGGTACACCCGCATGAGGGACTGAACTGGACTGATGTAGCACTCGAGCCACTCCAACCAACCACCCTGACGTCAAAAGGATACCGAGGGACACTTAAAGGACAAATATTATGCAGAATTGACTTTGTTGAGCTTTTATTCATGTTCTAACATTGCTCCGTCATCAAAAACACACCTAGAGTAGCATTAGCTTGATTGTTTGATGATGCTGGTTTGTAAATCCTCTCTCTCCAACTCTGCGTTCATTTATCCCAGAATCCTTTGCTGTTTTAAGTCCTTGAATCATCTCCAGACTCGCTCTGAACATCTCTTTGTCTAACGATAACTCTGTCAGATCCACGGTTTACTGCAGTGCATTGTGGGTATATATTGACATGTGTGTAATTGCCTCTGCAGCCAGTAGATGGAGCCACAGCTAAGTCAAAATGGCATCTCCCAACACAGTGATAAAGTGTGTTTTTCTTTGTAAAAGCATTTGTCAAACTGAAGACGCTCAAGAGCAGGTTTAAAGACTGAAAACAATATGAAAAACGCATAATATTTTTCCTTTAAAGTGAGACTAAACACCTAAACTCTGCTCAAAATAACATTTCAAATAGTCTGCTGAACTGGGCAGTGTCTGGACGACTAAAGGACAGAGTTGGACGCTGCCTTCATGTGATCGAGAAACTCAGAAGATCCAACCTCCGACTCAGAAAAACAAGAATGCGCCACAATCACAGGAGTCCGTTTGGGATTGAAAGGATAAAGAGGGGTTTAAAGGGAACACATTAAGCTACACTTGAGCTTTTAATCCTGTTCTAAAAATGTTCCATCATCAAAAACACTCCTGAAGTAGCATTTAGCATTCACGCTAGTTTGATGAATCCTGGTTAGAAAATCTGAGCGTCTCTGCGTCCAAACACGATCACTGTAACTACAAGCTTAACTCGCATTCCTCCCGAAGCTCATGTTCAGTTTGTGTCAGCGCTGTGCAGCCAGCAGATGGCGCCTAAACTCAGCAAGTGCCAGGGCAAACAGAACCAGAAACAGATGCTAATTTTGTTTGCTTTTTAGTTCTAAAACATGAGATGGCAAATTTAAGGTACTCAAGGGCAAGTTTTATGGATAATAACAATATAAACAATGAGGGCTGCACAATATATCGCAAAAGTATCGACGCAATAACGATATTGCAACAAACAAAATGTCTCGCAGTAACAGCAAAGACTTCATCTGATAGAAATGTTCTGTTTTTAAAATGAAAACAATGAAAAGGGAAAATCAAAAATCAGTTAACTAAATTAGCGTCAGTTTTGTATTTGTTGGTTTTTATTTAAGCAGACATTATTACATCAAAAATAGAGCCGCAACATTTAGTAGAATAATCGTGAAGTCTACTATAAACAATGTCAGTCGTATTTTGATGATGGTCGTCGTTCTCTGGACTAAACAGACTCTAAAACACAAACTTAAAGACTTTTACAACAAAAAAGTGACATTATTAAAGAAAAATGACATAAAAGAATGAACCATTTCTGATTTTCCTCAATTATACACTTTATTCATAAATATTCTCTCTCTAGAAGCTTATTTATTTGGTTAAAAATGTTAGTTTATTCTAAGTCTCAATCTACAATACAAATAATCTCTGATTAGTGACAACTAAAATAATCATTAGTTTCAGCTTTAGTCAAAAAGTGTATTTAAATATCACAGATCATAATAGCCGTATCACAATAATTTCCAATATCTTACAGCACTACAAAAAATGCCCTTTAAAAGTTGATTTAGTGTTTAGTCCCGCTTTAAACCATTCATTTTAAAGCATTAATACTGAAAGGAATCAAATAAATAGGACACAGTTTCAACTACTAGGACTTATATGTGTAAAAGAACATGCATTTTATCGTCTAAAATGTGTTTTTTTTAAACTATTATTGTCATATTTACATCCATATTGAGTCTTGAACCTTTTCCTTAGTGTCAAATTTGAGCTGAAGATTATCGTAACAACACTAAACCAATCAACAATCACAACACGATTAAAGGAGACGGAAATCAAACCGTCGACCTCTGGGTTCGTGGGCAAACCAGCTCAACATCTAAACCACTTCAAACTGTGCCAGGACACTTTTTACAGCTTTATTTCTGAGTCGTGAGGCCTAATGTGACGAACGTGCCTCAAAAACATGCAATATTGTGTTTGGTGCTGCCCCCAAGTGTCAGAAAGATGAATTGCACTTAATTAGAATCAATGGAAAACTAATACTATCAAATGAACTAAAAAGGCGAAATAAAAGGTTATATAAAAAGTGAATAATATATATGTTTTACTTACAAATGGGTGATTTGGAGCTGTATTTTTTGCTTTTTCTGCAATGTTTTATAAAGGCTACAATCTTAATATATCTATATTTTTAACGGTGCATTTTCAAGCCTCTTTAACAGCTCTTATAATATACTTTACTATGCATTCTTTATTTTACAACTTTGGTAAATGCCTTTTTAATATCCAAGTTGTTTTGAAAGAGAGAAAAGTGTGCTCTGTTTACATGTTTACTGCACTCTTTAGAAAAAAAAAAGGAAAAACCTTACCATAAATTGTTTACACTGATTTGTAGCAAGATTTTGTATCTGACAATGTTTTAAATGTACATGTTTTTATACCTGAATAAATAATGGTTTGTATTTCTTTATTGATTCATCTTTTTCAGGTGCAGGACAACTTTAAGAAGACTTTGTTAACCCTGGTTTAGTCCAGAAATACTCCTTTTAAGTCTGGTTTCAGTCCCATTTTCATGTTTATAGTTTCCAGCGTTATCTTCCTTGGAGTCAAGATTTGAACTTGATAAAATTCTCTTTTCCCTCTCACAGAAGTAAATCGTTCTCACGGATTTAAAAATTATACCATGAAACTACGAGATTTTTCTCTTTTTTTACCCCGTCAATTGCTAAAATGCTAAAAGGGCTCTAAACAGGCAACAGAATTAGATTAAATCAATGCAGTCACAAACATATCACCCAGGCTGTCGTGTACAATGCCTTTAACTCCCTATGGACTTAAATTATTTTGTAGCTGTTTAGTGTGGTGTGTATTAACTACCACCTTTTAATCTTTTATGAGGTCTACTTGAATGTGTCTTTCATTTTTTATGTATGTATGAATGTGAGCAACGGACAGCAATGCAATTTCCTTCGGGATTAATGAAGTATTTATCTAATCTAATCTAATCTAACATCAGCTTTTCCTTTCAATTGAAGATATGAAATGGCTTTCTTGGTATTTATCAGCATGTCCAACGACATCACAATGTTTTCTGTCTGCAGAGTGGAGTAGCTTACAAAAATAACAGTATAGTTTATTGTTCTTACATAAGTTTGATTAGTTTGATTGATTTTTGTTTCCCCTTTTATTGCTTTTCAATAGACACACCACAAAATAAAAATAAACACAGAGAGCAAAAAAGAAAAACAGTCCAGCAGTAAGTTCCAGTGTATATTCATTTTTTTGTTATTGCCTTTTTGCTCCACTGGTTTCCATCAATCTCCATTTTTTGAGTTTTACGCCTGAGACACATTGTTTTAAAGTCAAATGGAACATATTTTGTTGCATTTACAATCCATCTCACCTCACCGACTTGAACCACTGAAATTTACAAGATAATATTTACTTGTTTGATATATTCACCTTAAGAAACCAAAACATAATCTCGAACTGACTAATTATAAGATATGGGCCTATATATTTTTTATTTATTTGACTTATTAAGCCTTGGTTAAGTTAATTTGAATGTGGCGTCTGTTTGTGTAGCGCGAATATACAACAATGACCACGTTTATCCAGCAGATGGCGCCATATAATCACAACAACTTCTGATAAGAGCGATTAAGAGTTAAGAGTAATGTTATTTTATTATCAAACACATTTTATGACGTCAAAAATCCACACGAGACAGACAATTCTAATCCCTACACAAATACATAAAAATAAATTAATAATAAATTAATAAAAATAAAATATAAAAAATAAAATCCACAAAAATATTCTAAATAAATCCCGTTGTCTGCACGGGTAAGAAAAACAAAACACAACTTCAAATACTGAATCCTTTTAGCCCTAAAAACGTGTGGTTATTATTATTATTTACGTTCAGTTCAGTTGAATAAAAGCCGCGCTGTGATTGGTCGGTGTGGACGGCCTCGCGCTCTTTCCTCTTTCATCTTCTTCGGCGCAGGTTTGGAGCAGGTTTGGCGCAGGTTTGGAGCGCACAGCACGCACCGCACGCAAACCAAACGCCGATTACGGGTTTAAAGTCAACTGCATCGGTTTATTTTGTGGATATTTTTTTGAATGAACGTGGATTACGTCGGTGATCGGCGGCGGCAGGAGCTCGTGTCGCTCAGAGATGCAGCAGGACGTTTGGAGCTGAAGTTTACGCACGGAGCGAGTGTTCAGAGGTGAGGGTTACGCCACACTTTTACTCTTTCTTAAATATGTCTAACAGTGCGACAGTTTATTATTTGCGTGAAGTCTTGGTATTGGTGTCGCTGTGAGTGAATACAAGCGACAAACGCCAAAGTTCTACGCGTTTCTGGCACCGCTCCTTCAGATATAATCAAGTTTTATTTGTTTATTTCATGTTTGTGTCTATCCTAGGCTTTGAAATACCGCTTTTGTCCATTATTTCTAGGAGTGCAGGATGGAAACTAGCCATTGACCCTTAAAAACATTCTAAATTCTGTAATGGGGGCAAAAGTGAAGTGGAACCTAATGTGATTTCACCTCAGAATAGCACAAAGTATGAACAATTTAGACGCTTTTGGAAAGTGGAAACCACACCAGAGCTGCTTTAAACACATTTATTATTGTATTTTAAATTATTTGTTTATGTTATAGGAGATAATGATACATTCTTGGCATTTTTGATGAAGGAAAAATCCAGATTTGTTGGTTCTAATGGACAAATACTGACAGAAATGTTGAGCACACAATAGTTTTTCATTTCATCTACATTATATATCACATACTTTAAGATAAATTATACTTTTTGTGAAACTCAAATACCATTTTAAAGCTAGAACATGATATTTTGTCCTTGCTCCGTCGTAGAAAAACATACTATCTGGCATTTCTACCCTGGAAATACTAGTTTGTTGCCTTTTTCTCCACACAACGACACAAAAACTTTAGTATTTAGATCTGATGTGAGCTAATTATTGAAAATATATCAGTCTGCTTCGTTTTGTGGCCATTCTGGAATGTTGATGACGTAGTATTTTAAAGGGTCTATACATTCATACTGTTTTTCATGAGTTTATTGTCTCTCTACATTGTCCCTTCAAATAAACACTAAACTAAACTATTTAAGGTTTTGTCCTTACATTAAAGGGCCTATGACAGGTTGAACTACTCAATTCACTAAAATGCAGTTCAGATAAATATATTTCAATTTCTGCTAGAATCTTCACACATTTTACCCCAGTTTAGCTATTTTTTAGGTTTTTAATTTTACTTCCTGGTTGTAAAGTATGACATCACACTAGGAAATTACCATAGCAACCACACTGTACACTGGGCCAAAACTCAGCTAATGTCACATATTTTGTTCATTTGACAAAGAGAAATGCATGTGAACGCCTTTATTTTGTTGAATCAATGTTCAAAATGTCAAAAAGCTATCTTATTTTGTGTAAATTATTCATGACCTTTGTCTCCCCAGTGTGATGTCATCAGTCTGTTTACTTCCTGTAATTTTCAACAGATGTTTCGACTTTTCTCCACAAACAGTGACCTGTTTGGTGTAAAACTACAATTTATATTCACAAGAGGTATTAATACACTGAATAAAGTCAAAATTAGAAAATCATAAAAACCCGTCATACGCACTTTAAACTAGAACCATCTATGTCCGGACAGTTACTCTTACTTATTGTTTTAGTTACATTTTCTTGGACAAATACTTTGAACTTCTACTTGCATTCACTTATGCTTATTTTGGCCTCTCTGACCTCTGTCTACTGTAATGTTTTATGTGATAAAAGTTAAAGTGCCTGTGACAGGGGTTGGATGACTCACTTTAGTAAAACACAGTTGAGATTGTTTTATTTCAGATTTCGCGAAAAATAGTCCACATTTTATTTCAGTTAGGCAATTTTTTAGGTTTATAATTTCACTTCCTGGTTGGGAATTATGACATCACAGTAGGAAATCCCCAAACTGTCACCGAGCAACCATTTGTCTAAACTCCTCTAATGTCACAGAAATTATGAGTTGACAAATAAATGCACGTGAACACATATTTATTTAGTTGACTTCATGTTTAAAGGGTCCGAAAAAAAAAGTCTTTTCACTCTGCTCTACTTCCTGTTATTTTCAGTATATTTTCAACTTTTCTCCACAAACTGCTACGTGTTTGGTGTAAAACTGTCGTATATATTTACAACAGGTATTATCTCCCCAAATAAAGTCAAAACTAGATCATCATAAAACCTGTCATACACACTTTAAGACTCTATATCTTTCAATTTAAAGAACAAAATAAATCAACAACTATAGATGATTAAATATGATCAAAAGCTGTAGATACTGTTAAAGTTTATTTGCCAGGTGCTCTTATTTTTCTAATTATAACTTAGTTTGGTGGAATAGCACCTGTCGTAATTATTTATCACAGTTTTACATTCATTTTGTCGCAGTTTATGACGAAATTTTTAAACAGGACATAACCCCTCTGTGACGTCATCAAAAAGCGACGCGGCTTTGAAAACACAGAGACAATTTAAACGCGACTGACGCATTTTTCTGACAATTTAAACTGTCATTTAACAAAATAAAGTTGTTATCAGGTATTATTATTTGTCAGATCATAACTATTGTGTCATTTATGTGGATTTTGGCCCTTGTTTTCAAAATGGTTGCTAGGTAACGGTTGTTGTTGTCATATTTGCTGCTCATGTCCAACCAGGAAGTGACATAATAAACTTTAACTGTCAAACTGTGGATAACTGGCAAAATGTTTAGCAAAATCTTAAATATAATCATGTTTACTACGTTTGTGTCGTCGAACCTGTCATATAGACTTTAGATTTAGGGCATATTTCTCGTGTAAATCAGTGGTTTATCCCTGTGGTTGTGTCAGAGGATGTAACGATGCATTGCTGAAGAGTGAAGTCATCCTGGTTTAATCCCGTCTCTGTTTCTAACACTGCACCGACTGATACTAAACTCCCACAAACGTCTGAGTCTGAGGAGGAGCGGAGTCAAGATTTTAGCGCTTAAACTTTACAGACGCAGAAAATAACAGCGTCTTCACAGTGTTTGCGTAAATATAAATACACGCAGAATGATTAAACAGGTATGAACTATATCTAACTATGGGCTGTAGTTAATTTAATTTGAATTGACATCTTCAGTCTTTCATTTCTAATCGTTCATTATTTACCTCTTTTTAAACAAATCCTCTGTAAAAGCAGCAATTCAGACTTTAGAACAACAACTACTATATAACTACGTTTGTGTTAAATATTATTATAACTATTAAAAGTATGTCTTGTTTATGTTCAGGAAATTATTATAGAAGGCACTGTTTGTTTTTAATAAGAAAATAAAATTGAAAATCATGATCAATCAATAGAAAAAGAAGATTGAAATCGAGATAAAAAGTAGTAGAGCTGCATCTTACAACTATTGTAAACAACTATTGGTTCATTGAGACTTTTTAAATACATTCTTAGCCCAAAAAAAGTTGAAATATTGGACTGAAGGCTTGTGGATGGAGAAGATTTACAAATAGAGTGTATTATTAATGAAAATCACAATCAGCTTATTCTTTTTGACATTTAGATTTAGTAAAGTCATTGTTTTTGTTATAAAAAGGTCATTTCGTATGTGTTTTACAGCAGTGTTTTGAAACCTTTTTGGGTTTAAAAGCTTCCACGGTTCACCACCTACAAAAACCAACTCAGAACATTAAGTTAAAAAAAAAAAAAAAGGTATATATAATGAGCCAAATAAGGTTTGTGCAACTGTTTGGTTTCTGCAGAACATTAACAAGCATTAAAGTCAATAAATGGATTAGGCATCAAAAAGCATTCAATTCCAGCCCCACAGGCATTAAATCTAAAAAACATTTTGACATTTTGATTTATCCATCAGAACAATAAATATAAACATAATAAAAATAAGAACAGATAATTATCGTCTCCCCCAAAGCCGCCGTATCAGAAGAACAATGACAGGAGCTTTTACTTTGAAATTTAAAAGCTGAGATCAAATCATTTAAAAAGTAAAAGGGTTCAAAACATTAGCATTTCCATGGTTTAACTTTCATGTAATTAGCTTTGTGAATGTTATAAAGTAGTGTATTATATTCTCATCATTCTGCTGCCAATGGAACAGTTATAAGTCAGTAGATTTGACGTGATAAAAGTGTAAATGTCTTGCTGCAGTAAAAAGCATTAAAGGGCCCATGACAGGTTGAAATACACATTTGACTAAAACGCAGTTAAGATAAATATATTCAAATTTCTACTAAAATCTTTACAAATTTAACCCCAGTTTAGTTGTTTTTTTAGGTTTTAAATTTTACTTCCTGGTTGTAAAGTATGACATCACGCTAGGAAATCACCATAGCAACCACACTGTACAGTGGCCAAAACTCATCTAATGTCACAGATTTTGTTCATTTGACAAAGAGAAACACATGTGGACACCTTTATTTTGTTGAATCAATGTTTAAATGGTCAAAAAAGTAGTTTATTTTTTGTAAATTATGCAGAACCTTTGTTTCCCCAGTGTGATGTCATCAGTTTGTTTACTTCCTGTAATTGTCAACAGATTTTTCAACTTTTCTCCACAAATAGCGACCTGATTGGCGTAAAACTATAATTTGTATTTACACAAAGTATTAAAGCACTGAATAAAGTCAAAAGTAGAAAATCATAAAAACCTGTCACACGCACTTTAAACTTGATTGGCTGAAAGCGTAAGTTTAAATGTGGCAGCAGGGATGGTTTTGTGTTATTTTTGGTGCAGAAGTTGCTCAGGACACTCTGGAAAGCTAAATTAGACAATTACATCCACATTTGTGAATCAATTTTGACATTTATTCCAGGCAAATCCTCAAGCCGCACTAGTGTCCCTGGCACAATGGACGAAAATCAAGGTTTTAGAGTCTGTGTAAGATCTAGTGGTAGTACAATAGTTTTATCAATCAAATTTTAGTCTCTGAAGAAAAAAATGTAGGTCTTAACCAGTTGGGCCTTTAGTAAAAACAGTACTTGTAGAAACAGTAGTAACACTAGGGCTGGGCGATACGGCAAAAATGATTATCACGATTTTCCTGGGGCCAGATCATGATTATATAATAGAGCTGCACTATTTAGAAAAATTCTAATCTTGATTTTTCTTCCGTGCGATTGTGATTCGATTTGAGATTTATGTTTTAATAATAGGATTAGTTCAAATTCACATTTTTTTTGCTTTTAGTCATGTTTTTGTAACGTTCACTTGTGTTTGTCGTATTTGGTCGTGTTGTGGCGCGTTTGTTGTTTGTCTGAGCGTTTTTGTCACTTTTGAACACATTTTTATTGCGCTTTGTTGCGTTTGTTTGTGGCTTGTTTCAGAAGATGTTTGTACAAATCCAAACTACAGTGTAAGCAGTTTTTATTCAAATCAAAGCAAGACATTTTGTTGTGTGTGGAAGAAATTATTCCACTTGAAACACTGTAGTCTTTGTGATTTGCTAATTGCATCCATTAAAATTGCAATTTTGTGTGGATTTGGTTTAATTGTGCAGCTCTGGTCTTTAAGAGGTAAATAAAGTCATCTGCTCAGAGGCTTCAGAGGCTAAACAACAGGAGAAAAGTGTGTTTGAACAGACAGAAGCATTAAAGAGACAAACAGTGAATCACGATACCACGATTTCACAAAAAATTGTCACAGGGACCAGCTCAACAGTCGATTTTTATCACTGTATAATTGTTTTTGTCGTCACATATTTATGACTTTTAGTGCTTCTCGTGATTAAAGTTGCATTTCAACATAAAACACACAACACATAAATATAGGCGTAAAGTAGTAGCTGTAGTATTTGACTTCATTACAACATCATCACTTGCATTATTTCAACATTTTCTGACAAATCTATCGTCCAAAAGTGATAAAGCGCAGGCCTTTATCAGCAGCAGACGTGTCGTGGCCTATTGTCAGTGTTATCAGCCCAAAGAGGAGCCTAAAGGGTTAAACCTATCTAAAATAAACTCTGCTGAACAAAGGTCTGTGTCTTTAAAGATCAACATCAACACAAATCTATTCAAATCGAGTCTGTTACGGCTGTGGATCGGAGGAGTTTAACAGCGCTGATGCAAATGTGGTAAAAATACTTCTGGAGCTCAGAGACACGTCATAAAAAGAGATTTGCAAGATTAGAACACTGAGTACAACTGTAGTTTGTAAAAGAAAAAGACCGGTTTCAAAATAAAATCATGTCAAATGAAGTCTATTAAGGTTTAAATATAAATGTTTCTGCACTTTTCTGGTTAATTTTTCGATTAATTCACGTTTTTTGCTGGAATTGAACCTCAACCAAGACATTACAGACCAGATTTCAGGGCAATATTCACACTTTTTAGTGAATCGGCCTTAAATTTCCAGTCAGTGACGGACTTATCATTAGGCAACAGGACACAAATGCCTTGGGGCCCCAACCTGAAGGGGCCCCCGATAACATGCCCTTCCCGATCGTTATAGACTGAAGGCTCTGAAACAGTTGCTTTTCTCTCAGTATCTCAGTAAATTGTACTTTTAAACAAGAAAAAGACCAACAAAATAGTCTGGGATCGTTAAATGTATTAATTTTGCCTAAGCCACACCCCCTAATAAAGATAAATGGTAAATAATGTACTATTATAAAAGTACAAATGAATATCTCATGTATTTAAATCAGCTGAACATGTGTTAAACGGGAAACATGGTCAGATTTCTTAAATATTGTTCTAGGGAAGAACCCCCAAACCCCCCTGTTTAAAACTGTTTAGAACAAGCTGTTGCACTTTTACAAAAGTTCACTAACTGCCCACAATTTATGAACAAAGTTATGTCTGACCACCAGGTTAAAAAATATGGAGGGGCTGAACTTAATTTTGCCTCGATCCACCACTGTCTCCAGTCAGTGTTTAGTTTGTATTATTTAGAAAGATTTGTTGACATTTTGTTGACAATTGAGTTGAAATTCTACATTTTAGGCCAATCGTAGAAAAGGGTACAGGGGTTGTCATCCACTGCACCATCCCTGGAGAGGCCCCTGGAGAGGCCCCTGGAGAGACCAAACAGCCACTGCACCAAAGGCTGCACCAGCACAGACGATCAGGAGCTCAGAGTGCAGTCCATCTGCTCCTGAAGGCAACAAACCACTCGATGAAGACAGTGAGGGGAAGATTCTGAGCAGAGAAGAATTGGTTTGAAAGAGGAGTAAAGGAAGCCAATTTTGTAAAAAGAGAGAACCCTTCTCTAAACTAAACAGGAATGGGGGTTTAAAGATTTAACTTAGCCTCCAAACTCCCTGGTCCAAGTCAATAGTCCAGTCACATGCTAATCAGACACTCAGCAGTGATGAGGCGCTATCACTAGGACAATAGAACAAAGGCTATCACCACAGATTAGCCTCAGGTGACACTAGGCAGGGTCAACTATTAACCTAACAAAGACAGGCCATTACCAGTGACTCCTCCCTGTGGGCGGGGCTCTCACAGCTCAGAGTATAAGCCTGAGTTCCCAGACCAGCTCTCAAAAAAATGTTAAACCTGGTTCTGTCCATTTTCAGATTTAAATGTCTCTAATATGTGCAATTTTGGCTATTTTTACACATAAATACCTTATTTCTAAAATCTAGTAATCCATTTTTTTCTTACATTTATGTGAGTAAACTACAGGAGAAGTTTCAAATTGATATCTTTAAATTTAAGATTTTCTTTTGTATTCTTGAGAAATATCGGACAGTATCAGTTACTCTGGTTTCTAAGCATCAGTATCAGTCACAGTTCTGCCTGTTGTCTTGTTTGCCCTCACTCCAGCTCCATTTCTCAGCACATTCCGGTCCATCTGTTGCTGCCTCCCTGGTTTTCCCGCTCTCTGCAGCTGCTTCCATTCCCTAATCATCCCAACCTATATATTCTCCCCTCTGTTCACTCAGTCCTTGCTGGATTGTCAACCAGTCAACACTGACACTATAGCTCTGCATTTAGAGCTGATCTGTCCTTGTTATTCCCTGTTCCTGCATTTCCCCGTTGTGGGAGCCTGTTCTGAGTTCAAATCCAGCCCGACTTTACTTTTAGTGGTTTCCCCAGTTTTGGAAGATCTTTTAGTTGTTTAATAAAGTGATACGTTCTTGAGTTATATTGCCCTCTTTGACGTTATTGACCTTATTCTGCCCCGCCCACTTTTGCCGTTTTTTGCACTTTTGTTGTAAACGCACTTCCGTTTGATGAGAACTCCGTTAAAGCTAATGATGAACGAGGGAAAAGTCTCACCGCTAAAATGTTACATAAAGTAGATTGATTTGTGTAAAATGTTTAATGAACACGAGCAACAACAAGTCAACAACGCACCGATTTCCTGGTCAGTCTGAAAACGGCTTTTTAGTCCATGTAGAACTTATTTTCTGTTGAGCTCGTCTGCTCCATGTAAACTAATACAACGGAGACAAGACGGCGGCGCGTACGACAACGTCTGGAATAAGGTGAATTGCAGCCTTCCTATTCCTAGGACACTTTCTGTTGAACGTTACTAGTACTTAAGTTTGGCTTTTCTTTGTGTTGCATTTGAATCCAATTACCAGCGTGATAGTATCGGCACTGGCCATGAAAAAAAATCAACTTATCAGTGGCTCTCTAGTTTAACACTTTAGCACAGGCATGTCCAAACTCAGGCCCGGGGGCCAAATGCAGCCCTCAGACCAATTTCTTGGCCCTCAGTCTTCCTGGTGAATTGGCCCACATTGTCCTGATAAGTACTATTTACAGCACATTTCAGATTTTCTCCAATTCCAACCTAAATAACTAACATTTTGGTGCAACACAGACCTGATATTAAGGCACTGAGACTGAATGTAGATGTGGTGGTGCTTAAAACATCAGATAAATGCAGCTTTTTTGAACGTTTCACGATTGATTTGTGGCCCTCCGCTTGGTCTATATTTCAATATGTGGCCCTCGATGGAAAAAGTTTGGACACCCCTGCTTTAGCACAACATGTACTTACACGGCTCTGTCCTGGGGTAACAGTGAAGTTCAGGGAGAGTGATTTTACTTGTGAACGGCTGAGAGCTGCTGACACTGGGCGTCCTTTGTGGCTGTGTCCGTCTGACTTCATTCTCTTCATCATTTCATCTGGACACAAATTGCCAAACCTCTTCATTCTCTATCATTTTCCAGAATCCAGGCCCTGAACTCGACTCTTCAGATGTAACTGGATCTGTTTTCAAAGCCCTGGCTGCGACAAAGGCCTGTGTGGCACACTGACACACTTACACACAGAAGGATATCATGGATCAGAGCCTTTTTAATGTCCACACAGTCAGATTCAACTCATCCAGATGGAATTTAATGCTGAAAAACAGAAGCTCATTGTTTTACTTTGGAGCATTTCTGGAAACTCTATGGACTTGTGTTTTTCGTTTTCTTCGACACATTTGTGAGATTATTACGGTGCACTTACATTAACGTTTTGAGAAGGAACAGTCCAAACCAGAGTTTCTCAAATTGTGGTTCACGAGGTCCTCTACACTAGGGCTGCAATGATTACGAACAAACTGTGACTAGTCGATTATGAAAAAAAAAAAAAAAAAAACTGGACTGTACAGAGTTTAAAACGCATACAGAAAGATCGTTTTATAACAAAAACAGTGGAATTATTAAGTCAAAATGTGTGTAAAACGTGACTGAAAGTGACCAAAACGCACCTTAAAATGTCAAAAATATGACTTAAAGTGGCAAAAATTGGGCTTAAAGCAACAAATATGTGACTTAAAGCGACTAAAATGCTAGAGAAACGCAACTTAAAGTGTCTAAAAATAGATTAAATGCAAGAAAAACACAACTTAGTGACAAAAATATGACTAAAAGCAACACAAACATGACTAACAGAGCCACAACACGACAAAAGCAACCAGCCACTTTAATTTGTCGAACTAAATCTGATTTGATTCTAATCTTTTGCAAAGTGACAGCAGTCATTAATCTGACTTTTGTGATTAAATGAAACAGAAGCCACTTTTTTAATTAGAAAAGATGGGAATTAAACAGATTCAAACACCTGCCAGACACAGCAATGAAGCAACAAAGTGCAAAAATAGTTAGGGTAGAGTTTGTTTCATAAATTGTGACAAAGATAAAATGCACTTTATTTTGAAATATTGTCTATCTAGAAGCCTTCTGTTACCTTAATTCAACCTTTATTTGGCTGATAATGTATTTATATATATTATAGAAATAAATGTTATTTGCAGCGCACCTTTTAAAATGTGACGTGGCAAAATGAAGTTGGTTTTAAGTGTTTGTGTTGGAAAAAAGCAACACATTTGAATTTCCACGGTAGAAAGGTCAGTTAGTTTGCTTTTCTATAACAAACAATGGACAAAATACAATTTTCTAGCCTTAAAATTGTATTTTAGCTTCAAAATAATCTAATTTATGGAATAGTATCTAATATATTTCTAGATAAAATGAAATATTATTGTGGGGTCAACATTTCTGTGAGTATTTTTCCAGTAAAACCCATAAATCTGGATTGTTCCTTCATCAAAAATGCAAAGAGTTTATCATAATTTTCCAAAACATAATGTAAAATACAATAATAAATGTGTTTAAAGCAGCTCTGATGTCACTCTCATGTGTCTGAGGCTTTTACTTTTACAAAATCATCTACATTTTTCATATTTTGTGATATTCTGAGGTTAATCCCAGTTTTAAAGGGTCTATCGATCTGTTATTTGCTTATTTTTGAGTCAATTTTATCCACTTTTCCGTCCTGCTTTGGGTATTTCTTCCTTAAAACAACTATAACTATGACGTAATCCCATTTCAAGCCTGTTTTATCCCTCGTTCAGACCTGAAATAGTCCTCGTATAGACCCGGCTTGGATCAGATTGAGCTCCAAACATTCCCTGCTCGGTGTGAAAAGTCGATGGACGTTCTGTGTCTCTTTGCGCAGAAAAGGAAAGCTGACGTCAGGTTGCTTCCCCTCGTCTTTGTCTCTCACTTCCTGCCCGGCGTGGAGGCGTGTGTCGTGTTACAGATGTTTTGGCCTCAGACTCGGGCTGAAGTTTGTCTGTCTGTGCTTTAATGCCATGTCTCCAGATTAAACCGCACACGAAGGATGCAATTAAAGACGCGTGGACTAAATGGGCGCTCCAAATTGACTTGTTTACCTGTTTTTTGACCTTTTTGCTTCGTCATAGTGTTTTGGCAGAAAATAAAGCTCTGTCTTGTTGGTTTGAACGTTAAAAGTGCAGTATGAAGCTTTTCTAGTTGGTGTTTTTGCTTGTAACTGAGCAACACATTCATAATTATACAATCTAGTCTATATGACAGGTTAAACTACACATTTCACTAAAACGTAGTGATTATATTTAAGATTTGACTAAACATTTTGCCATTTGTCTCCAGTTTGACAGTTTTGTAATGTTTATAATGTTATTTCCTGGTTGAACAGTGATTCCACGACTGTTCCCTAGCAACCAGATTGTAAACAAGAGCCAAAGTTCATATAAATTACACAATAGTTAGGAACTGGCAATAAATAATACCTGATAACAGCTTTATTTTGTTGAATGATGGTTTAAACTGTCAGTTGTGAGTAAGTTGTCTTTGTATTTTCAGTGGTACGTCGCCTAAAAGTGACAAAAAATGACTAAAAGTGATAGGAACATGACTAAAGTGACAAAAACGTGACAAAGTGATAGGAACATGACTAAAGTGACAAAAACTAGACTAAAAGCGATTGGAACATGACTAAAAGTGACAAAAACTAGACTAAAAGCGATAGGAACATGACTAAAAGTGACAAAAACTAGACTAAAAGTGATAGGAACATGACTAAAAGTGACAAAAACTAGACTAAAAGCAATAGGAACATGACTAAAAGTGACAAAAACTAGACTAAAAGCGATTGGAACGTGACTAAAAGTGACAAAAACTAGACTAAACGCGATAGGAACATGACTAAAAGTGACAAAAAATGACTAAAAGTGATAGGAACATGACTAAACGTGACAAAAACTAGACTAAATGCGATAGGAACATGACTAAAAGTGACAAAAACTAGACTAAAAGCGATAGGAACATGACTAAAAGTGACAAAAAATGACTAAAAGCGATAGGGACATGACTAAAAGTGACAAAAACTAGACTAAAAGTGATAGGAATGTGATTAAAAGTGACAAAAACTAGACTAAAAGCGATAGGAACATGACTAAAAGTGACAAAAACTAGACCAAAAGCGATAGGAACATGACTAAAAGTGACAAAAACTAGACTAAAAGAGATAGGGACATGACTAAAAGTGACAAAAACTAGACTAAAAGCGAGTGGAACATGACTACACGTGACAAAAACTAGACTAAAGCGATAGGAACATGACTAGCGTGACAAAAAATGACTAAAAGTGATAGGAACATGATTAAAAAGTGACGAAAAATGACTAAAAAGTGATAGGAACATGACTAAAAGCGTGACAAAAACTAGACTAAGCGTTTATAGAACATGACTAAAATTGACAAAAACTAGACTAAAAGCGATAGGAACATGACTAAAAGTGACAAAAAATGACTAAAAGTGATAGGAACATGATTAAAAGTGACAAAAAATGACTAAAAGTGATAGGAACATGACTAAACGTGACAAAAACTAGACTAAACGCGATAGGAACATGACTAAAAGTGACAAAAACTAGACTAAAAGCGATAGGAACATGACTAAAAGTGACAAAAAATGACTAAAAGTGATAGGAACATGACTAAACGTGACAAAAACTAGACTAAACGCGATAGGAACATGACTAAAAGTGACAAAAACTAGACCAAAAGCGATAGGAACATGACTAAAAGTGACAAAAACTAGACTAAAAGAGATAGGGACATGACTAAAAGTGACAAAAACTAGACTAAAAGCGATAGGAACATGACTAAAAGTGACAAAAAATGACTAAAAGTGATAGGAACATGATTAAAAGTGACAAAAACTAGACTAAAAAGCTTATAGGAACATGACTAAAAGTGACAAAAAATGACTAAAAAGTGATAGGAACATGATTAAAAAGTGACAAAAATGACTAAAAGTGATAGGAACATGACTAAACGTGACAAAAAACTAGACTAACGCCGGGATAGGAACATGACTAAAAGTGACAAAAACTAGACTAAAAGCGATAGGAACATGACTAAAAGTGACAAAAACTAGACTAAAAGCGATGGAACATGACTAAAAGTGACAAAACTAGACTAAAAGCGATTGGAACATGACTAAAAAGTGACAAAAAACTAGACTAAAAGCGGATAGGAACATAACTAAAAGTGACAAAAAACTTGACTAAAAGCGATAGGAACATGACTAAAAAGTGACAAAAACTAGACTAAAAGCGATTGGAACATGACTAAAAGTGACAAAAACGTGACTATAAGCGATAGGAACATGACTAAAAGTGACAAAAACTAGACTAAAAGCGATAGGAACATAACTAAAAGTGACAAAAACTAGACTAAAAGCGATAGGAACATGACTAAAAGTGACAAAAACTAGACTAAACGCGATAGGAACATGACTAAAAGTGACAAAAACTAGACTAAAGGGATAGGAACATGACTAAAAGTGACAAAAACTAGACTAAAAGTGATAGGAACATGACTAAAAATGACAAAAACTAGACTAAAAGCGATAGGAACATGACTAAAAATGACAAAAACTAGACTAAAAGTGATAGGAATGTGATTAAAAGTGACAAAAACTGAGACTAAAGCGATAGGAACATGACTGAAAAGTGACAAAAAACTAGACCAAAATAGCGATAGGAACATGACTAAAAGTGACAAAAACCCAGACTAAAAGAGATAGGGACATGACTAAAAGTGACAAAAACTAGACTAAAAGCGATAGGAACATGACTAAAAGTGACAAAAAAACTAGACTAAAAGCGATAGGAACATGATCTAAAGTGACAAAAACTAGACTAAAAGTGATAGGAATGTGATTAAAAGTGACAAAAACTAGACTAAAAGCGATAGGAACATGACTAAAAGTGACAAAAACTAGACCAAAAGCGATAGGAACATGACTAAAAGTGACAAAAACTAGACTAAAAGAGATAGGGACATGACTAAAAGTGACAAAAACTAGACTAAGCGATAGGAACATGACTAAAAGTGACAAAAACTAGACTAAAAGCAATAGGAACATGACTAAAAGTGACAAAACTAGACTAAAAGCGATTGGGAACGTGACTAAAAGTGACAAAAAACTAGACTAAGCGCGATAGGAACATGACTAAAAGTGACAAAAAATGACTAAAAGTGATAGGAACATGACTAAACGTGACAAAAACTAGACTAAATCGATAGATAGGAACATGACTAAAAGTGACAAAACTAGACTAAAGCGATAGGAACATGACTAAAAAGTGACAAAAAATGACTAAAAGCGATAGGGACATGACTAAAAGTGACAAAAACTAGACTAAAAGTGATAGGAATGTGATTAAAAGTGACAAAAACTAGACTAAAAGCGATAGGAACATGACTAAAAGTGACAAAAACTAGACCAAAAGCGATAGGAACATGACTAAAAGTGACAAAAACTAGACTAAAAGAGATAGGGACATGACTAAAAGTGACAAAAACTAGACTAAAAGCGATAGGAACATGACTAAAAGTGACAAAAACTAGACTAAAAGCGATAGGAACATGAGTAAAAGTGACAAAAAATGACTAAAAGTGATAGGAACATGATTAAAGTGACAAAAATGACTAAAAGTGATAGGAACATGACTAAGCATCGTGACAAAAAACTAGACTAAAAGCGATAGGAACATGACTAAAAGTGACAAAAACTAGACTAAAAGCGATAGGAACATGACTAAAAGTGACAAAAAATGACTAAAAGTGATAGGAACATGATTAAAAGTGACAAAAAATGACTAAAAGTGATAGGAACATGACTAAACGCGTGACAAAAACTAGACTAAACGATGAACATGACTAAAAGTGACAAAAACTAGACTAAAAGCGATAGGAACATGACTAAAAGTGACAAAAAATGACTAAAAGTGATAGGAACATGACTAAACGTGACAAAAACTAGACTAAACGCGATAGGAACATGACTAAAAGTGACAAAAACTAGACCAAAGCGATAGGAACATGACTAAAAGTGACAAAAACTAGACTAAAAGAGATAGGGACATGACTAAAGTGACAAAAAACTAGACTAAAAGCGATAGGAACATGACTAAAAGTGACAAAAAATGACTAAAAGTGATAGGAACATGATTAAAAGTGACAAAAACTAGACTAAAAGCGATAGGAACATGACTAAAAGTGACAAAAAATGACTAAAAGTGATAGGAACATGATTAAAAGTGACAAAAAATGACTAAAAGTGATCGGAACATGACTAAAGCGTGACAAAAACTAGACTAAAACGCCGATAGGAACATGACTAAAAGTGACAAAACTAGACTAAAAGCGATAGGAACATGACTAAAAGTGACAAAAACTAGACTAAGACGATAGGAACATGACTAAAAGTGACAAAAACTAGACTAAAAGCGATTGGAACATGACTAAAAGTGACAAAAACTAGACTAAAAGCGATAGGAACATAACTAAAAGTGACAAAAACTTGACTAAAAGCGATAGGAACATGACTAAAAGTGACAAAACTAGACTAAAAGCGATTGGAACATGACTAAAAGTGACAAAAACGTGACTATAAGCGATAGGAACATGACTAAAAGTGACAAAAACTAGACTAAAAGCGATAGGAACATAACTAAAGTGACAAAAACTAGACTAAAAGCGATAGGAACATGACTAAAAGTGACAAAAACTAGACTAAACGCGATAGGAACATGACTAAAAGTGACAAAAACTAGACTAAAAGGGATAGGAACATGACTAAAAGTGACAAAAACTAGACTAAAAGTGATAGGAACATGACTAAAAATGACAAAAACTAGACTAAAAGCGATAGGAACATGACTAAAAGTGACAAAAACTAGACTAAAAGTGATAGGAATGTGATTAAAAGTGACAAAAACTAGACTAAAAGCGATAGGAACATGACTAAAAGTGACAAAAACTAGACCAAAAGCGATAGGAACATGACTAAAAGTGACAAAAAACTAGACTAAAGAGATAGGGACATGACTAAAAGTGACAAAACTAGACTAAAGCGATAGGAACATGACTAAAAGTGACAAAAACTAGACTAAAAGCGATAGGAACATGACTAAAAGTGACAAAAACTAGACTAAAAAGTGATAGGAATGTGATTAAAAGTGACAAAAACTAGACTAAGCGATAGAACATGACTAAAAGTGACAAAAACTAAACAAAAAGCGATAGGAACATGACTAAAAGTGACAAAAACTAGACTAAAAGAGATAGGGACATGACTAAAAGTGACAAAAACTAGACTAAAAGCGATAGGAACATGACTAAAAGTGACAAAAACTAGACTAAAAGCAATAGGAACATGACTAAAAGTGACAAAAACTAGACTAAAAGCGATTGGAACGTGACTAAAAGTGACAAAAACTAGACTAAACGCGATAGGAACATGACTAAAAGTGACAAAAACTAGACTAAACGCGATAGGAACATGACTAAAAGTGACAAAAACTAGACTAAAAGCGATAGGAACATGACTAAAAGTGACAAAAAAATGACTAAAAGTGATAGGAACATGATTAAAAGTGACAAAAATGACTAAAAGTGATAGGAACATGACTAAACGTGACAAAACTAGACTAAACGCCGATAGGAACATGACTAAAAGTGACAAAAAACTAGACTAAAGCGATAGGAACATGACTAAAAGTGACAAAAAATGACTAAAAGTGATAGGAACATGACTAAACGTGACAAAAACTAGACTAAATGCGAAAGGAACATGTCTAAAAGTGACAAAAACTAGACCAAAAGCGATAGGAACATGACTAAAAGTGACAAAAACTAGACTAAAAGAGATAGGGACATGACTAAAAGTGACAAAAACTAGACTAAAAGCGATAGGAACATGACTAAAAGTGACAAAAACTAGACTAAAAGCGATAGGAACATGACTAAAAGTGACAAAAAATGACTAAAAGTGATAGGAACATGATTAAAAGTGACAAAAACTAGACTAAAAGCGATAGGAACATGACTAAAAGTGACAAAAAATGACTAAAAGTGATAGGAACATGATTAAAAGTGACAAAAAATGACTAAAAGTGATAGGAACATGACTAAAAGTGACAAAAACTAGACTAAACGCGATAGGAACATGACTAAAAGTGACAAAAACTAGACTAAAAGCGATAGGAACATGACTAAAAGTGACAAAAAATGACTAAAAGTGATAGGAACATGACTAAAAGCGTGACAAAACTAGACTAAAACGCGATAGGAACATGACTAAAAGTGACAAAACTAGACTAAAAGCGATAGGAACATGACTAAAAGTGACAAAAACTAGACAAAACGCGATAGGAACATGAATAAAAGTGACAAAAACTAGACTAAAAGCGATAGGAACATGACTAAAAGTGACAAAAACTAGACTAAAAGCGATAGGAACATAACTAAAAGTGACAAAAACTTGACTAAGTTTTTGATAGGAACATGACTAAAAGTGACAAAAACTAGACTAAAAGCGATTGGAACATGACTAAAAGTGACAAAAAGCGTGACTATGTTTATAGGAACATGACTAAAAGTGACAAAACTAGACTAAAGCGATAGGAACATAACTAAAAGTGACAAAAACTAGACTAAAAGCGATAGGAACATGACTAAAAGTGACAAAAACCTAGACTAAAAGCGATAGGAACATAACTAAAAGTGACAAAAACTAGACTAAAAGCGATAGGAACATGACTAAAGTGACAAAAACTAGACTAAAAGGGATAGGAACATGACTAAAAGTGACAAAAACTAGACTAAAAGTGATAGGAACATGACTAAAAATGACAAAAACTAGACTAAAAGCGATAGGAACATGACTAAAAGTGACAAAAAATAGAATAAAAGTGATAGGAATGTGATTAAATGTGACAAAAACTAGACTAGTGCGATAGGAACATGACTAAAGTGACAAAAACTAGACCAAAAGCCGATAGGAACATGACTAAAAGTGACAAAACTAGACTAAAAGAGATAGGGACACATGACTAAAAGTGACAAGAAAACTAGACTAAAAGCGATAGGAACATGACTAAAATTGACAAAAACTAGACTAAAAGCGATAGGAACATGACTAAAAGTGACAAAAAATGACTAAAAGTGATAGGAACATGATTAAAAGTGACAAAAAATGACTAAAAGTGATAGGAACATGACTAAACGTGACAAAACTAGACTAAACGCCTTGATAGGAACATGACTAAAAGTGACAAAAACTAGACTAAAAGCGATAGGAACATGACTAAAAGTGACAAAAACTAGACTAAAGGTGATAGGAACATGACTAAAAGTGACAAAAAAAGACTAAAAGTGATAGGAACATGACTAAAAGTGACAAAAAATGACTAAAAGTGATAGGAACATGACTAAACGTGACAAAAACTAGACTAAAGGTGATAGGAAATTGAATAAAAGTGACAAAATCTAGACTAAAAGTGATAGGAACATGACTAAAATTGACAAAAACTTGACTAAAAGCGATAGGAACATGACTAAAAATGACAAAAACTAGACTAAAAGTGATAGGAATGTGATTAAAAGTGACAAAAACTAGACTAAAAGCTGATAGGAACATGACTAAAAGTGACAAAAACTAGACCAAAGCGATAGGAACATGACTAAAAGTGACAAAAACTAGACTAAAAGAGATAGGGACATGACTAAAAGTGACAAAAACTAGAATAAAAGCTATAGGAACATGACTAAAAGTGACAAAAACTAGACTAAAGGTGATAGGAACATGACTAAAAGTGACAAAAAATGACTAAAAGTGATAGGAACATGATTAAAAGTGACAAAAAATGACTAAAAGTGATAGAACATGACTAAAAGCGTGACAAAAACTAGACTAAACAGCGATAGGAACATGACTAAAAGTGACAAAAACTAGACTCACAAAAGCGATAGGAACATGACTAAAAGTGACAAAAACTAGACTAAAGGTGATAGGAACATGACTAAAAGTGACAAAAACTAGACTAAAAGCGATAGGAACATGACTAAGAGTGACAAAAACTAGACTAAAAGCGATAGGAAAATGACTAAAAGTGACAAAACTAGACTAAACGCGATAGGAACATGACTAAAAGTGACAAAAACTAGACTAAAAGCGATAGGAACATGATTAAAAGTGACAAAAACTAGACTAAAAGTGATAGGAATGTGATTAAAAGTGACAAAAACTAGACTAAAAGTGATAGGAACATGACTAAAAGTGACAAAAAATGACTAAAAGTGATAGGAACATGACTAAAAGTGACAAAAAATGACTAAAAGCAATAGGAACATGACTAAAAGTGACAAAAAAAGACTAAAAGCGATAGGAACATGACTAAAAGTGACAAAAAAAAGAGTCTAACCCCTTGTGTACACGGACTCCGGTTTACTGGGGTCTGTTTTTGATGAAAGCCACGCTGCATCGTCCGGCAAAAATAGACGTCTTGTGGAGTCTTTCCGCAGACCCATGATTTTAAGCACTTTCTAGGTCTTGCAGGACCTGCGCGGGTCCTGAACCGGAGCTGGACCGGAGTCAGTGCACACCAGGGGTTTAAAGCCACAAAGAACGTGACCAAGAGCAACAAAAACGTGCATTAAAGCAACAAAATTGTGATTTAAAGTGACAAAAACGTGACTTTTAGTGACAAATATTTGACTTTAAGTGACAAATACTTGACTAAAAGCGACAAAAATGTGCCTTAAAATGACAAAACTGTGACATAAAGTGACAAAAATGCAACTTAAAGAGTCAAAAACCCGACTAAATGCGACAAAAACACAATTTAAAGCGTCAACCGGGCTCTGATGTCACTCACAAGTGTCTGACTGGTTTCCATTTGCCAAAACCACCTGGATTTGTCATATTTTGTGATTTTCTGAGGTTAAATCCCAGTTTCTCCAGTGAAATCACATTATGATCCACTTCACTTTTACCTCCATTCCAGAATATAGAATGTTTTTGTTCACACATTTTTAAAGGATCTATAGACTTTAAATGCAACCTGTCATATGGACTGTAATTGAGTGTGAACGCAGCCAAATAAACACGTGTGAATGAAACAACCGCCAATGTTCTCGATAAATGAACAAAGCACCTAGAAAAACTCCAAAAAACCCTAAAAAAACAAGTTGATTCAGCACTTAATATGACCTTTAATCTGACGTTATCATCCGCCTGCGCTTTAGTCGAGCCCCGGTGGCCTCCGTTGTCATGGTGACTGCTGCGTCTCCCACGGCGACGGCTCCTCCTCCTCCGAGGGTTTACAGCGGCTTTACTTCAGCTTCATAACACCTGAGCGCACGAGCAGGTAAGACTCGGCTCACGTTTACGGCTTTTCTACTGTAAATGTTTGATGTGAACTGTAGGTGTTTGTCTCCGTCCTCTTTATCCAAATGTGCAGCTCTGAAGAAATATTTACAGAAGAGTTTAAATATGTCCTGAAATGGTCCTGAGTTTGAGTGAGGCGCTGCAGGTGAATAGGAAAAAATCTTAAATTTAAAGATATCGATTTGAAACTTCTCCTGTAGTTTGCTCACATAAATGAAAGAAAAAAATGTATTACAAGTTTTTCATCGTGTTATGTTTTCATGTAGAAATAAGGCATTTAATGTGTAAAAACGACCAAAATTGCACATATTTCAACATTTAAATCTGAAAAATGGATGGAACCGGGTTTAATTACAAAAACATTACAGAGGAGATTATTTTAAAATTCCTATTTAGTTTTGAGTGAGCTAAAAATTAAAATGTTGCCTCTTTTAAAAATGTATTCAAAGCTACTGCTAAGTAACTTCAGTGACAGAGCTCCCCCTGCAGGTGTCATGTGAAAATACACTGCCAGTAAAAAGACACAAAAAGCTTTTTCTTTCTTTTTTTTCTTTTTTTTCCTCTTCCTTTTTATTGAAATAAGGAAGTACAATCACTTACAAAAATATTTCACGTCGCCAAATATAAAAAAGAGAGCCAGTGTTTTTCAGGAGAGTTGTCTTTGGGTCGGCGTCAGGAAAATTGCAAGGCTGGTTTCCACTCAGAGACAGCAGGGGGCGACGACAGGGGCTTTACACACCCAAAAAAAACATTTGCAACCACCACACGGACTTATGAAGACGTTTAGCACGGTAAAATGTTACTTAGTTCTACTTTAAAACTTAAATAAAACAGATTTAGAATCAGATATCAACAAATCTTTCAGTACGTTTCTTCAAAATCTTGTTGAGTCCAGATTGTACAGTTTGGTGTAGGATCTACTTTGAGGCTGATCTTTATGTCTCAAGGGAGAAAAATGCATTTAAGAAAACGGCCTTTGAAGTTACAATGTCCCAGAGAAATCTATGGATGAAACGGATTAAATTAAGTTATAAAACATCTTTCGGAACAGACAAGTTTGTTGTTTAATCCTGTATGCCGAGAGCGCAAACTGACCAAGAGAACGAAAATAGAAAAAAAATTGGTTTTGCCTGCAGTGTCTCACCTTAAGTGTGTTATCGAGGAACAGCAGATAGCAGCATTTCTTAAGCAAAAACAATATTTAGTTTCTTAACCTTTATTTAGCCAGTCGAAGGCCCATTGAAATCCCCAGTGCTAGTCATTTATTAGCATTTTCTACATAATTCACTCTAAAGCCACATTTGCGTTTTAAAATGCAGCTATACTTTTGTACGATGTAAATTGTTGTATAATTATTGATCAGGACTGTTCTGATATTTAAGCAGTTTTTGCAAAGTTTACATTTGTTTACATTGTTTACAAAAATGCTTAGTTGTCGTTTGATGCTGTGAAACTAGAACTTTGCATTTTTCTTGCTTTTGAGTAAACATACAGTGACATCTGTTGATTGACGAGGCCCCTGACACTGAATGGAAGATCAATAAACCAAACGGTTCTCCAATCAGCTGCTCTCAGACACAAACGATCTCTCAACACAAAGATTTTGTGGAGAAACTTTGGACCCTTTTCACCAAGTAACGCCCTCTCCCCTCGTCTTGTGTTGCAGAGATGTTCCCCCGGTGTGGATCTGTGGTGTTTTGGTCGCTCCTGGTCTGGACAGGTGCGGCAGGTGCATGCATTTGCCCCAGTGCCACTGTGGTCCTGTCGCCGCCTCCCTCCGCGGCGCCTCCTGGTGGCTGCTGTCTGAACCTCTCCGGCTCCGCTCTGGGACTCTTGAACTGGGCCTGGTTCAGTAACTCGTCCGGGCTGGAGGTTCTGGACCTGTCCCACTGTAACATCACTCACATCCACCAGGGGGCGACAGACAGAGGTGAGAACCCACAACAGCACTAGTAAACAGTATTTACTTGTTGGAGACACTGATTTACTCCAAAATCTTCAGCTAACTCACTCCACATCTTCTCGTCTTTGCTGTTTTTGGCACATAAATTAGTTAAATGCAAATAAAAGAATTAGTCGAGTCATAAAAATGTTGGTCGACTAAGACAGTGCTTAAGGACCCCTTAAACACTAAGAGAAGCCCTTAACTTGAGTTTCAGGCAAATAAATGCGTTTAAAAGTCGCTTGTTGTCAGTTATTACTATTTTACTTTTTGTTTTATTATATTTATGGTCGATGATGCTCAAAAACATGCCACATTTACAACTTATAACTCCTTTTTTATTCAGAAGAAAGTGGATTTAATCTTCTTTTAAAACCTGAAACCATGAAACACTGGACTTAGACACATCGACCGATTAATCGACTAAACGACTAAAGGCACACACTTTTTTCGTGCTCGTTTTCTCGCCTCTCGTTGCAGGAGCGTCCGGTCTGACCAAACTCCTCCTGAACCACAACCGCCTGCGCTCTTTACCCAGAAGCCTCCTGTCCGCGGCGTCCAACCTGACGGAGCTGCACCTGGAGGGAAACCAGCTCCGGGACCTGCCCCCAGACCTGCTCCGGGACTCGGACCGGCTCCGGAAGCTCAACCTGAGACGGAACCAGCTCCGCTTTCTCCCCGTCTCCGTGTTAAAGAAGCCCAGTCTGACCTGGCTGGACCTGGAGGAGAACCCCTGGGACTGTTCCTGCGAGGTCATCGAGGAGATCGAGCTGTCCTTTCACGCAAACCGGTGAGTCTGGCCACGGTTTTTGAAGTGATGACAAATGATTAAAGGGCCTGTGACAGGTTAAACTACTCGTGTAACTAAAATACTGGTCAGATAAATATAACTGAAGTTTTCATAAAAATAATTATACATTTTATCATCCTTTTTTTTTTAGTTTTTTGATATCACTTCCTGGTTGTAAAAGATGACATCACACTAGGAAATGACTTTGCGGAAGTTGCCGTACGCGCCGCCGTCTTGTTTCCGTTGTAGTTCACACGGAGCAGACGAGCTCAACAGAAAATAAGTTCTACATGGACTAAAAAGACGTTTCAGGCCTCAGGAAATCGGAGCGTTGTTGACTTGTTGTTGCTCGTGTTCATTAAAGGTCCCATAACATGCTAAATCGACTTTTCAGAGGTTTTAACCTTCCTCCAGTGCTATTTGGGCCTCGTATGTTGTGCCCAAAGTGGTTTTTTGATTGATTCCCGCATGTTTTCACTAGAGAACTGTCTTTTCCGTCCCCCTCGGCTGAGCAGCAGACGGGGGCTCCTCACTAAGATGACGCGCTTCACCAGGATGACGCGGTGTTTAAGCCACGCCTCCAGGAAGCGCGCAGCCGCAGAATAAAAACAGCTAATGCTAATGCTACACAGTAATTACACGATGGATACGACAGATCGAAGAGTTAGCTTGTTATTTACCAAACGGCAACGTCCGTCGTCGAGGTACTGGAGCACGTCAAACTCCAGGTCAGATCCAGGACGTAGGACTCAGCACGACGCACCGTCAGGACGGAGAAAATGTTTATTCAGTGTTTGTGTATCACTGTTTACCGGAGCACACAGCGCATGCACCATCTCTGCTCTAGGCTTCGGCGCGGGTTGGGCGGGGGAGGCGCGCGGGTTGGGCGGGGGAGGCAGCCTGCTCTCTGTTCCGGGGGGGTCAGATCTCAGAGTGAGCCGTTTGCTTTTGCAAGGAGGGGGGCCAGTCCAAGAAATGGGTGTTTTTTGGAAACTGTTATGTTATGGATATCGCACAACGCAAAAATTTTATCAACAAAGCCCTTAGAATAGACTGTGTGAAGGGGGAAATAGCACAATATGGGACCTTTAAACATTTAAACAAATCAACCTACTTTATGTAACATTTTAGCGGCGAGACTTTTCCCTCGTTCGTCATTAGCTTTAACAGAGTTCTCGTCAAACGGAAGTGCGTTTACAACAAAAGTGCGTATCTGCGGCAAAAAACTGCAAAAGTGGGCGGGGCAGAATAAGGTGAATAGTTCTATGATATTATCTCTTTAGTGGGAAAAATCCTCAAATGTTGAATATAACAGTCATCTTAAACCTACAGACTGTGACACATCTAAGGATTATTTGTATTATTTGTTCCTCGGGTGCAGCTCTGCAGCCCGGGCGGCGCTCTCTAACCTCACCTGTGCGACTCCGCCCCCTCTGGCCGGGCGGCCCGTGCTGGAGCTGAGTCTGGGCGAGGCGTGTCGTCCCACTCGGCTGACGGCGCTCTTCATCGCTCTGCCGCTGCTCATCCTCGCCGCCCTGGTGCTGTGCTGGTGCTGCGGGAGAACCAGCAGCAAAGACGTCCCGGCGTTCAGCTCCAAGAAGAAGAACCACCACCACAGGTCAGTCCCGAGCAGGTCTGGGCCCACACTGGATTTTTACAGTTGCCCGGGGGGCCGACCATTTACATTTTGGATGTTGTTGACTACAGTATATTACACACATACTATTACACATGGACTTCATGCATAAAATACACAAAAAACACAACAGAAAAGCAAAAATCATTATCTATTTAGTGGAAACAGTGCTGTTGGTCACTCTTTTTAGCCAAAGTTTGGGGTTATTCTAGTGGTGGCTGTTCTCAAATCGAGCTTAAATGAAGAACCAACTGCAGCCTCAGACAAGTATAAATGACAAATGTGCCAGACTTAACTCATATATATATTATTTTATGCTTTGCGGGCCGAGCAGAACAGGGAGATATGGAAACACTGATATCGCAATTATTGTTTTGGAGATATGAAAATTAGAATGTTGAGTGTATCCTTTATAATTTAAACTATTACAGATTACCTCAAAATCAGATCTCTTTTTGGCAGACAGACTCTAGTATGACCTCTCAAGCAGGAGATAAAGTGTGTTACGGCCCCAGGCCCACAGATCCGGCCTCCATTTGTGTTGTTTTGAATATTGTGTTCTGTGTGAGTCTGTGTGCTGGAAGACTTCAGATCTACATCCAGGATCATGATTGGCTGCAGCGGGCTGGTCCCTGTTTGGTGACACCTGAGAACACCTGGCCAATCGTGAGGCTCCACATCAACCCCTCCCCAGTACTTAAGGACTCTCTGCTCACCTGTTTGGGGCTGCAGTGGTCGCTCCTGCATGTATTTGTTTAAATGTGTTCAGGGCTGCAGTGGCAGCACCTGTACCTGTGGGTTTTGTTCTTCTGTGTTGTTTTCTTAGTTTGATTTTGTTTTAGTTCTGTTATTTACCCTAAATTGTATCTTTATTTAAACCTTTTTCCATCCTTGGTGTTTGTTACTTCCCCTACCCTGGCACAGCTGGGTTGTAACAAAATGATATTTATTTTTGCCAGAAGTGGATAGTACTCCGCTGCAATTACTGAGTTACTCAGAAAGTGTACTTCTTGAAGTAGCATTCAGACACAGTACTTTTACTCCTACTTGAGTAATATTGTTGTTGAAGTAACTGCACTCTTACCTTAGCGTGGAGGGGGACAGGGCAGAAACATAGGAACTTGTTTTGACGTAAGGTGCAACATAAAAATAAAGATAAATGGTAGCAAAATATATACCTCGTCTGCCTGGACGAACTCCATCTACGTTAGATGAACTGTTCCTCATCTACAGCTGGGGGAGCTTTCTCTACACTGGATGGACTGCTCCTTGTCCGCCTGGAGGAACTCTTTAAAGCCACCTCCCTCTTGAGTGGTTCTGGCTCCACAGTCCAAGTGGATGTCAGTCCTAGTTAATCTGCAGCCTGTCCGTCCGTGGGAGTAGGATCTCTCCTTCACTGTGGTTCTCCCCGAGGTTTCTACTTTTTCCCATGGGGTTTTTTGTAGTTTTTCCTCGCCGCGAAGGAGGGTCAAAGGACAGGGGCATTCTGGGACAGTTATCTGAACTGCTTTTACCTGTGGCCCTTCGAGGCAACTGTTGTTGTGATTTTGGGCATTATAAAAATAAATTGATTTGATTTGATTTATATATATGAAAAAGAGGCATGCATAAAATTAAGAATAAGATAAAATAGACTTAGAGTATATACAGAAATGTAGTTGTCCAGGCAGTGCAAATAGACAGCTCTTTTATTATATGATTGTTATTTATTTTTTTCTTTCATCGAAGCAACTGTTGGGATTTTGGGCTCTACAAAAATAAGTCGAATTGAATCGAAACTGAATTAACCCTGTGTTGGTGCTGGATGTTTGTCTCTCGATACAAGGCCCAAACATGTTTCTACTTGGAGATGTATCTTTTCACATAGAAATACTTTACTTTACTTTACTACGTTCATTTCTCTTCCAGTAACGGCCTCAAACACCTCCCCAAACCTCCCCCGGCCCCCGACTCGCCGCGGGAGCCCAAGCGCGAGTCCATCCTCCAGAACCAGCTCCTGCTCCGGCCCTGCTCCGCGCTCCTCAGCAGCACGCGGGACATCTACCAGGACGAGGTGGAGGTGCGGCCGGGCTCCTGGGACGACGGCTCCCTGGGCTCCGGCCTGACGGGGGGCGGACCGGACGAGGGCCCCGGGGCGGAGCTGGACGCGGTGAGTGTGAGCGAGGTGCTGAGGGACTCTGCGGACCGCGAGAAGGCCTATCTGACCCAGTCCACGGAGTACTACAGCCTGGTGCCCGGGCTGCAGCTCGACGACTCGGACCACGGAGAGTTCGACAGCGTGGATTTGACGTGAGGCGCAGGGAGGACGCGCCGGGAAAGACTGCAACGGATGTGTTTTATTGGAGATTTACTCAGGCTTTTTGGATACGTTTGTTAAGAGATTCAAATGAAAGTGTATCATGGAGTATGGCTGGGCGATATGGTGATAAAAATCTAATCATGAGCTCGTCCCTGTGACAATCTATTGTTTTTGTGAAATTGTCGTATCGTGATTCGTGATATCGTGTTTCTGTCTGTTCAAACACACTTTTTCTCCTGTTGTTTAGCCTCTGAAATCTCTGAACAGATGACTTTATTTACCTCTTAAAGACCAGGGCTGCACAATTAAACCAAATCCGCACAAAATCGCAATTTTAATGGATGCAATTAGCAAATCACAAAGGCTGCAATTTTTTAAGTGCAATAATTTCTTCCACAAACAACAAAATGTCTTGCTTTGATTTGAATACAAACTGCTAACACTGTAGTTAGGATTTGTACAAACATGTTCTGAAACAAGCGACAAAAGCGTGAACAAAAGCGATAAAAACGCCCCTAAAAACAACAAACGTGACTCAAAACACCTAAATGCATCTAAAAGCAGCAAAAACGTGACTTAAAACAACAAAGACGCGACTAAAACTGATAAAGACGTGTTTAAATATGACAACCACAACTGAACGTGACAAAACCGTGACTAAAAGTGAAAAAATTGTGTTTAAAATGTGACTTTGAACAGAATCCTATTATTAAAACATAAATCACAATCTAATCTCAATGGCACTGGTCATAAAAATCACAATTAGATAGTTTTCCTAAATCGTGCAGCTCTATTAAAGGCAAAAGACAAATACAAAGTCAACAAGAATCATGAAAATCTAAATCATGATCTGGCCACAAGAAAATCGTGATAATAATTTTTTGCCGTATCGCCCAGCCCTATTTTTGACCACGTTGATGCAATGACTTAATTTATGGGAAAACTAAAGACTTTTTCATGGCTATATCGATTTAAGTTGTTTTTTAAGACATATGAACATTTCTGCATTTGTATTTTACTTAAAAATCTAAAACAATGTCTATATGTGTTGTATGCAAAAACCTGCTCTATGTCAGCACCTGCGCTTTCTATTTCCAAATCCACATTATTTATTAAGAACGCTTTATAAACAAAAACAAACAAAAAGAGTGCTCAATTTGATCTAACTATGTAACTAACTAGCCAAGAAACAATAAAACCAATCGAATCAAATCAACTTAAAGTCGTAAAATAGCAATAAATAAGTAAAGTGCAATAATAAAGTCAGAAAATGATAAGAAATTTGTATTTTTTGGGACAATTTTCAGTCAGATCCAGCTTAACCAAGAACTAAAACGGAAATCCAATTCTTTGTAACTAATGTGTACAAAATTAACCAAGAAATTTAACCCTGGTTCTGTCCATTTTTCAGATTTAAATGTCCTAAATATGTGCAATTTTGGCTGTTTTTACACATAAAATGCCTTATTTATACAGTCCAAACATAAAAAACGTTTATCCATGCTTTTCTTTTTCATTTCTAAACTACAGGAGAAGTTTCAAATGAATATCTTTAAATTCTCTCGCCGTAAAAAGATGGATGTGCCTTAATGCAGAGGTGCAATGATGACTGTGTGTGTTTACATAAAGGACATGGTGCACAGGAGATAATGGCAAAGTGATGTTGATTTATGGCCATTTTTATCCTGTAAATATTAACCTACAACACTCGGCTCCCACCGTCACATCTGTGGACTTTTTTTCTTGGATTTTTGTGTTGCAGATGAAATGTTTTGTCTGTTACGTCTGATGTTTTGTCTTATTTACTGTATTTTGCTCTATGTAAAATCAGTGGTGGAAAGTACAAAAGTAAAAGTACTGTACTATATTTTTTTAGGTATCTGTTCTTTACTTAAGTACATTTTACAGTCGATACTTTAACTTTTACTTCACTACATTTCAGAGCTGTATCTGTACTTTCTGCTCTGCTACATTTTTGAACTGAAAAGTAAAAGTATATTTTCTTAAGATTTTAGAGCTGCTGAAAAAGCTATGTTTTTTTTTTTTTTACAAATTTATGACGACATCTTGCCTATTTTTTTTCTAGTTCCCTTTGAGCAAAAAAAAAAGCCTCTAAAGAGAAAAAATAACCTGTAAAGTTGCCTTCAATGACCAAAACTTAAAGGAATAAATCAATAAAGATTACAATTTGATGCTTTAATAGTTCTCCAAACCAAAAACAATTACTTTTACTTTTTAACATACATTTTTAATACTTTTACTTGAATAGTATGTGATATGATACTTTACTTTCACTTTTTTGTTATTTTTTTATTGTTGTATCTGTACTTTTACTTGACAGTACTTCATCCACCGCTGCATAAAATGTTACTTTACTGCCGCCGTTCCTTTTACGACCACAGAGTGCACCGACTGTTCGTGTTTATTCACTGGGACATGTTACTCTATCTCAATCGTTCCCAAAGCGGGGGTCGGGACCCCTCGGGGAGTGGCGAAGGGGTGAGCTGGGGGGAATGATTTCAAGATCTAATTTTAATTAATATGATTTTGTATTTGTTCTACTTTTTTATTAGAAACAGCGTCTTTTAGTGAATTAGGGTCCAATAAGACAATAAACTATTCAAATAACCAATATTAGACCTGATTTAAAATGCTTTAAAATTATTGCTACTGTCATTTCCATTTCTCTTTGGGGGTCCCGAGTTGGTTGCATGGCTATTTTGGGGGTCCCGGCCAGAAACATTTGGGAACCCCTGCTGTATCTGACTGAACTGGACAAACTTCATCGATTCACTGA